>JBBPMA010000004.1:0-11323 GCA_038090075.1 Xanthoconium purpureum
CTTCACCAAGTGTCTGAGAGTATGTACATATAGTTAGAACACCAGTTATTGTATTCGTAGACATGTTATTATCATTTTGTTTTTCTCTATAAGGCATGTGCCTATTTTGAGTGACGGACACTGTAGTAGTCCTGATAGTACCTAGGCTCCGGATTGCTAGAACTTTGAGCAATGACATTCCGGCTAGAGTCGTTTGTGAGGGACAGAGAGAAGCATAAAAAGCACGGATCCTACAAGCTCTGCTGGTAGTCTTCCATGCCTGGTGCCGCGGGTAAAAAATTCGTCCTGTGAAGCCTAAGATTTTTTCAACCTCCAAGCAGCGAAATTGTGTAAGTGGGGTACACGTACGGAGTCTGTCCAGGAGGAAGGAGGGCGGTGGTACTTGAACCCTGCTGCGCTTCCAGGTGCATCATGGGCGGTGGCCAACTTGTCAACGGGCTCTGAGCCGAATCGGAATGCTGTAACGCATATCGGGGGTCGGTTTCAGTGCCCAGCGTTAGTCCTTCGGTGGCGCCACCGGCGGAGTGCGATGCGATAGGGTGGGTGGGTCCAGGGCCCTGAACACTGAGCCCCGAGCTCGGACTCCGGGAGCGAGCTACTCGGGGTAAATTACAGTCGAAACCCTGCGAAACACAGCGACGGCACGGTCGATCATTCGTGCCATACTCGGTGGGTTCGCACTAGCGACTCGGATGGTTGAGCAAGGCGAACGCATACATACAAGGTGGCGTACTCACACGCTGCTTTGCTGACCTGCAGAAGCTGCACGCTTTCTCGATACGTGGCCTTCTTTGCGCTGGCTGCTGAGTACGACTTGAACGTTTAGGAGGCATAGCGAAGACGGGATGATGGGGAGCGCAGTGCAAATGGCCTCTTTTAAATCTGGGTCAAAGTGCAGGGGGTGTTTTCTTGCCCTGCGCATTTGTGCTTGGCAGGTGGCATGTACTGTTTCACCATTATTCCTTTCGTGTCTCGTCACACGGAATAAGGAATATTCTCGATTAAATTCGCCGATTAATCTGATACATGCTGTCGGGGCGGCCTGAACGAGGATGGAGACCCAGTTCAAACTTGACCTGTGGGGGTTCACTGAATGCAGGTAAGAATTAATTAAAAGGCGCGAAGAACTGGGCCGAAACCTCACGATAACTAGAAGGCGTGAATGAAAGCAGCGGCTGATGGCTGGGTGGATCAGGGTTGGGTGACAAGGTAGACGGGCTGAATTTCCTTTTTCATGATCAGCGCTGGGTACTATGCAATGCGGGAGAACATTCCCTCAAACTCTCGTCGGTCTATGCAGCTGAAGTCAAGTTGAAAGCCGTGATGGATCAAACTCTGAGAAACGGGCAGATTTTCTTGTTGCAAGGGGCCCACGTGAAAGACAAACGCTCAGCAAAGAGTGCAAAGGGGTAAAGCGGTTCAGAGTAAAACGCACGTAAAATACAATACATGTCACAGAGCCAAATAGTCTTTCACTTCTTCTTCGGTCAGTTTACGGAAAGTAGGTCGCGGGCGCCCAGATTCCCCCCCTTCTTTCACTGCATCAAGTTCTTCCACCGTTGGTACTGTCACAACACCGATCTCGATGGTCTTCTCTGTCATCTGCCCCTCGAACCCTTCCTTAAGGGTTAGGAGGGCTGTGTGAATTGCGTCCTCCAGGCTAATGTCATCGTTGTATCTTTTTTACGTTAAAGGAGTATCAGTTGCGTGTGTAACCCTGTGACGAGTCAACATGCGCGAAGCTTACCGTTTCTCCAGGAAAGTCTTTGCATTTACCATATTCTTACCTATTGCGCTGGCCTTCCAAGCCCAGAATGATCCCGATGGGTCAACTTGATAGAGGCAAGGTCCGCGATGAATGTCGTATCCGGCAACCAATAACGACACGCCGAAGGGACGCACACCTCTATGAAAAAAATGTGGAGGCTCAGCAAGCGAGTCGCGTGTAACAATCCAAACCTTACCCGGACTGTGTGGCTTCCTGCATGACGGTCGCAATTTCCTGAGTCAAAACTTTCGTGGGTGGGTATTCCCCGTACACCTTCCAGTATGCCTGGGCACTTTTACGTGCACGCGCGATAAGGACGCGAAAATCGGGACCCATGCCGGAATACACAATGCCGATGTTGGGACAGACCACCGCCACCTTTTCGATCATTGAATCGTCTATCAGTATGGACGAGGACTTCTTCTCCGTGGCGATGACGATGCCATTTGACGCTACAGGGAATGGAGAGCGGATAGGCGGATATTACTATGATGATACCTTTAATCCCAAGACTTGTTGTCCCTTGTGAAACGGCGGCCAAAGCGTGTTCAATCTGCACAAGCTTTCCACTCGGCGAGAAGACAGTCAGGGAGTAGCTGGGGGGGAGGTGAGATGGAGACCGGTTTACGTGTGGATTCCATACCTGTAAGCGCCGCCATCTGCAGTGGCCATTGGTAGTGGAGTATTGAAGGGGAGGAATTAAAAGGGACTGTCTGAGGAGCTGTTATCCCGATTGATACGCGGGTCGGGCACACGCGTCCTTGTTTGGCCTTTGTTTACACACAAAATACGCACAAACACATCTTTGATTTCACTCCAACTCTCTTACATACTTAGTACATACATACATTCATCCTACTCCACCGCGAGGGGCGTCGTCCTCAGGTAGGGTTGCTGCGAAACACCGGTCAGCGTGCTGTCCCCTCCATGGATCCCAGGCCTACCTTGTGGAAAGTCACGTTCGGGAACAGCTGCTTGGCCTCGTCGTTGTTGACGGTAGGGTGCACGATCACGTCGTTTCCCTTGTTCCAGTTCACCGGTGTCGTCACCCTGTACTTGTCCCCGAGTTGCAGCGCTAGAGGGATCCTTTAGCTTGGAGCACATTCATACAACCCATTTTCTCACAGTCAATTACCCTAATACGGAGTTAGTGCGACATTCAGAGCGGAGGGCAACGCAACACTGACCGAAGGACCTCATCAAAGTTCCTCCCCGTGGAGGCCGGGTAGGCGATGGTCAGGCGGATAACTTTTTTCGGGTCGATGACAAAGACGGTTCGAATCTGTTGGATGATCAGAGACGAGGCCGGTCGAAGAGGCCGATCGTACCCACCGTAAAAGGGAGACCCTTGTTATCACGGTTCGTCGCATCCTGCTCGTCAAGCATGTCGTACAGCGTAGAGATCTTTCTGTCCGCATCGGCAATCTGGTGTACCGTTGTCAGCATGCAAATGACAGAGCAGAGGCTTGGATTACAATCGGGAACTGGACGTTGGTGGGACCATACTTGGAACCGTACTCGTTGATGTCCTCGACCCACTTGTGGTGATCGTCGAGACCGTTGGCAGAAATACCGATCACCTTGACGTTGCGCTTTGCAAAGTCGGGTGCGCGACGAGCGACCTCGCCGAGCTCAGTGGTGCAGACAGGGGTGAAGTCTCCAGGATGAGAGAAAAGGACGGCCTGGCAAGCAGTTCAGTCAACGGTCATAGGAGGAGTAAGTTCATACCCAAGAATCGCCGATCCATTCGTGGAACTTGATCCTCCCCTTTGTAGTTTCGGCCTCGAAATCGGGAGCGATGTTGCCGAGACGAAGGGCGGGCATGATAGGATACGGTATCCAACGACGGAGCGAGGGTGATTGGATCTGCGCCTGCTTTTATAGGGCGCGATAGACTTATGATGATTTAATTATGGCGTCTTTGCTTCTCACGAACTAACTGATAACGAGTGTATTGCAATCATTGCGTGATCTAGTAATACGCAACCGCATGCAAGATACTGTGTGGGTGTCGCTCTTGCTGTACCTGAAGGAGCCGTTCGATATCCTCATCGATATCCTGCGACGCCTCGATCTACAGCCCCCGATCAGCCCATGATCCGAGTCGCATCAGTCCAACTTACCGCCGCAGCCAGGTCCAACATCGCCTTCCCAGCGATAAGTGCCTCCTCATGGTTGTCCTTGATCTCTATATTAATTATATGCACGGGCTTGTTGAATTCGCCTCCCCGACCGAGGAGATCTGTTGCATCCATCAGCTCAATCAAGCCACCTCGTGTTTCGGACGGACCCACCATCACATACAGCGTCGAAACAGCGCTCCTCGCATGTGATCACTACATCAGCGATGGTTCTACCATCCTGCCACCGTTCTGGAGCCAATTTGATCCTACGATTACGGTCTAGCATCTGTAACAGGCCATTTGCGGTGTACCTTGCGCGCCCATTAGCCCAAATACGAAAAGCGGTTGTGCGACCCTACTCACAAACGCGGGTCTTTCGACTGGAGTTCTTCATATATCGTGTTGTAAGGCGTCCCGAACGAGTAAATATTTGGCTTATCTATTGATGGGCCAGGAAGGCGAACAGCGGAGCCTGTGCCGTACGAGATGACTCTATACCCTGCTTTTCTGGATTTAAATCAGTAAACCCCGTTTCCTTTGCAGGGATAAATTGCTTACTGAAGGACGTGATGTCCCTCCATAGACCGATTCTGGATGGCGTCAGACTGCTTATTTTGGTGGTTGTGTCACCCATCATTCACCTGGTTGCTAGCGCAAACCACGCAAAACAAGGGTCGTGGTTTATATATAGAGGGTGGAGATATGTCATTGTTTAAGGGCGCTGGCGCACTGGAATTGGCATTTGGTGGTGTTTGGTATTGCGCTTGTTGCGTGGCGGCATGTGAGTCGGTCGGCGGCCAAGACTGCGGTTGCGGTGCTGGCGGGGCAGGTGAGCCCGAAGGGACTCTTTGCAGACGGGGGTCTACGCGCGCAAGGCGGGGGTCTCGCGCCCGGCGAGGGTCCATGGAACTGTTGAGAGAGGGTTGGTTGAGTATAGTTCGGGGTGCGACATAAATGGGTGAAAGTCAGCAGTATCCAGAACATTTGTAGTCTCCAGCTCGACCCAGCGAACGAAAACGCGGGTCAATGAAGCATCCACTCTGAATCATCAGATGAGGCTGAGCAATGAGGTGGTACTTACGCAGTGAGTGGAAGCGAAAGGAAGAATGTGACACCAAGTCACATCACACTGAACCACTCACCATGGTGTACGTTTTGGCTACAGAACTCTCCCTTAGGAGGTACTCAACGTTTAGTAGGCTGCCAGACATCGCTCAAAAGATGTCCTCCCACCGTTACCCTACAGAAGACGATATCCGCATGATTGAATGTGCAATAGCCCACGACGAGCAAATCGTCGATGCTCTAAAATCTGAAATCAATGTAATCATGGCACAACTGGACAAGGTTCGTCTTCGCAAAATCAAGCACCAGGAAGTTATTCGCCAGTATCGCTCGTTGATCACACTCGCGCGACGTATCCCGCCGGAAGTCCTCGCTGACATCTTTGAACTGTGCGCTGAAAGCGGCTGGACGCGCGCCCCCCTCGTCGCATCGCACGTGTGCTCCGCCTGGAGGAAAGCAACAGAATACCCGCGTGTCTGGTCCCGCATATATATCGACTATGGTCTTGGTAATCCCTCGATGAAGACGAAACTATGGCTTTCCAGGGCACAGCAGTCACCACTCCATATTACCCTCGATGTTCCCGCAGATGCGTTGTCTGTGGAAGAAGTCCTCTCTCTCCTCTTCGAGCGATCCACTCAGTGGAAGAGTGTCACCATCCGTACTCACGACACTGTCCAGCTCAACCGCATTTTATCGCTAATGCACCACCCATTTCCACGGTTGCGCAGGCTTGACTGCGTAACCGACTGGGACGCCCCCACGGCTGACCTCGTTGACTTTTCCGCTGTACACAATGCACCCTCGTTACATCAGCTCGACATCAAGCAACCTAATCTGCCCCGCTGGAGCATCCCCTTCCAATTGACAAATCTACACCTCTTTCTCTCACCGACAATCCTTCCTAACCCGGTTCTTGCCTCACGATGGGCCGGCATACTCCCCAATCTGCTTGGCTTGAAACATTTGACGTTGGAACTCTCCGTCGACTCAGAATACCATTACGAGCTAGATACCATGCAAGTGGCGGAGCTTCCTCAACTCGAATCCCTGGCATTCATAATATTCCCTGAACTGCTCGGGGTGTTTGATAACATGCGTGCTCCGGCGCTCCGACAGCTTCTCCTTCGTTGTTCTCCGGGACACGAGCACATTTCATCTGGCCAACGCCTTCGCCGTTTCCTTGAGTCGTCGCCTCGCATAGAACTGTTAGAATTATACAATGTAGACCTACCTCGAGAGGAGTTGGTGCGATGCTTCACGCTATTACCTCGACTCGAGGAACTCCGTTTGCACGACAGCGACATATCAGACGATGAACTGCAGCTTCTATCTGGTCCTGCGGGTCTATGTCCGAACCTTGTACGGTTGGATGTACGGTGGTGTGTACACCTGACTGGTTTGGCGTTGGTCCAGCTGGTCAGGAGCCGTGTTCGCGCCGACACAGAAAAGCGCAAATCCGGGCCTGTACAACGGGCCAAGGAATTGGAAGAGGTAGCCGCTATAAATTGTCTACACGTGAAGGAGCGAGATGTTCTCGATCTCGCAGAGTACACAACCTGCAGGCTGATGCTGAGAGCAGCCGATGACTTTTGTCGTGAGTGATGCAGTTTGGCCCTTGTAGCAATTCTCAAGGTCGTTGCATCAGGGAACAAAGGCTGCTGTGCTAATGAAAGGTACAGACGACGCATGCGCCTTCGTCACAACATCGGTTTCCACGAGAGAGACCCGGTTCTTGCTAGGATCATTCTTTAGATTTGTTACTAAACACGTAGTAGCTACTATGTCGGTCGCAAACTATGGCGGACGGTGGTAAAACGGACACCGCATACCTCAAACAAGGACTTCAATCCATCTTTCGCCAGGAGACAATCATTGTCCGAATATGATGCAGACGATGTCTTCAGCTCTCGGCGGTTTGGTATGAAGACAAGAAAACGAATGTGTCGTTTGATACCTGTCACGTGATTAGGCCCACGTCTCTACCACCACGCCTTGCAGCTCGCTCGTTGACGCTATGGGTCACACTGACCGCACTCAAGATTTCCGCCAAATCATAAAATCAAAGCAAGGCCCCACCTTTCCCGTCAAACGACGAAAATTAGCGACCGAAATTGAGCATCGTGATACTTTTGGGAAACGTTACGTGGAGGAGGCCTACATTATCGTACGCCCATTGTACCAACTGCCTATACACGCGATTGACACGTTCTTCCCAGCTGAACCACATAAATGTTCTAACGCGGGTGTTGAGCAACATTCGGCGGCCTTACCTCAACGTCGATTCTAGCTCCAGTCCGCTTGTCCGGCAAGGTTCTCGAAACATTGACCTGAACGACTCCCAGCAGTTGTGGTCAGAAATAAAATATCTCTCAAATGAGGAGAGGGACCAAGTCGATCTCCAGGCCCGACTGATACTCACCCGCTGTGCGGACCGAGTGAAGGAAATGGAAGCCCTGGAAAAGCGTACGTTTCAATTCCACTTTGCAGCAGGAATAACCTTTCGAATCTTTCAACCTGTACAGGCCGTGTAGAGCTGGCTTCGCGCAACATGAATCCACTGGCACGATTTCTCCCAATGAGATTGGTGCAAGGCGACTCAGCTGCTCTCCCAGAGTATCTGGCCGCCCACCATGCGAGCATAACGTGGTTCCTTAGCCGGCGTTTGACAGAGGCAAGCCAGCATCAGAAGGGATTACAGGAGGAGCGCATAAAACGACAGCTAGAACGATCGCGTTCCCTCGGTTCCAGCGCTGGTCGTGAGGCTATGACAATAACCTCGAGGGGTGGCGTACAAGGAAGGCAGCAGCCACCTAGTGATAGCTGGCTTGGTGGTGCTTCCTCTGCGCTCGTCTCCGGCATTGCTGCCACAATTGGTTCCACTTCTAGTCGACCTACTCCCAAACCACCCGTAGCCACCCCTTCCGTGGAGATTTCGGATGACGACGATGAAGAACTGGAACTATCCGAATCGCAGATTCTCCAGTTCGAGGCAGAAAACGCAAACATTCTACGGTCGGTCCAGGATACACTAGAGTCAGTCCAACAAGCGGAGGCACGTTTGATGGACATCAGTAATCTGCAAATGGAGCTCGTCACGCACCTCACGCGTCAGACCGAGCTTACTGAACAGCTCTACGAGGATGCAATAGCAACTACTTCGACCGTTGAGAAGGGAAACGTGCAACTTAAGGAGGCAAAACGAAGGGCAAAGGACAGCAGAGTATTCATCCTCGTGTTCCTTATCGGAGCAAGTCTGTCTCTACTGTTCTTACATCTGTACTAGACGTCGTAGATCTCTGAGTATAATAACTTAATATTCAGTCTCATAAATAGGCAAGGTATTACACTGCGGGAATGTATAATGTGGTTCAAGTTTAGGAATGTGGAAAATTATCACCCAAGTTCTCGGCCTCACGTCCAGCATACCGAAGCTAGGAGTGAACAAGGAGGGGAACTTCTTCCTCAGCGTCTTCTAGGGCTCCAACATCTAGCCCGTCAGTGGTTGACTGGCTATTACGCAGTAATTTGATTTCCTTGTCCACGAAGTAGTAGACCGCCCTGCTGAGAGTCAGGCAGCATGTAATCAAACAGAGGAAGATCGTACGAGCTTGAAATGATTGAGATCACAATGCCTGCAACAACCAGGCAACCATTGATGAACTTTGTCGCTAAATGAACGATGTGAGATTAGCAACGGCCGAAAAAAGGCAAGGTACTGGTATCCATATGATTCCTCTGTTCGCCGTCAGAGAGGCTTGCAATACGCGAGCCCACGAAAACGTGGACCAGCTCGCGAGGAAGCACGAAGAGTGTGGCGAACGCAAATTGGGTCAGGGATACGGATTCGATGTTCTACGCACATGAAACGTGAGGCCTTCAGGAGCTACCCTTGTTGTCAAGTAAATTACTCACGGCGAACAGGGCGTTGGAGTATACCCATGGAGGAAACGGCGATACGCGGATGAGAATAATGAGAGGCAACCCCCTCGCACGCTATTCAACGGAATGGATACAGGATGGCAGAAGGGCGTGTGATGCATGAGAGCACTAACAATGACAGCTTCGAGTGCCCCCCATTTGTCGTTGGCGACGATCCATTTGCGCAAGCGATTGCTAAAGAGAGACCGCAAGAGAATGAACGCAAGAGCTGAGCCGCCAACGGTGGCGATCGCAGCAATAATGAACCCATGCATGCCATAGGTGAAACCACAGAGATCCATGAGCGCCGAATGGCCGATGAAGGGAGGAAATGATATCAAGACTGAACACACTGAGAAAGAGACCAGGAATGTGAAGGCGAAAGTACACACCTATTGCGGCGATGAGGATAAAATAACCATAAGGAATGTGGCGAATTTCAACGGCGAGATCATACATGAATTGGGCGATGCGGCTTGGTGTGACCAAAGCAATGAAAACGATCAGGCACACGTAGAAGAAGAAGAGGGAACATATGGTGGCCTAACCCTGATTACCATGGAGATACAAGGGAATATTAATCTACCGCTACGCACCTTTGCGCGGAAGCTGAGCTTCTCATATTGCAAGGAAGCGGACTTTGCAAGGGAGCGCAAACGAACGTTGGAGACCATTCTAGTGCTGTGGTACGCAAGCAAACCTGTAGCACAGCCACTCAGCCAGCCTCTGACCGATCACTGACGCCTCATGGAAAAGTTTTCTGCGTTCAGAGTGAGTTTTCAGTACGCTCATTCCCAATTCAAGCTCACTTTGAATAGGACCCTGGAACGGGAATACAGGTAGGCCTGTCCTCTACTCTACCGAATGGACTCCTGAACACGAGTCAATCGGGCCAGCCCTTCCTTCCGCCGGTTCCACCACCAGAACATCACTCTCTCCTCTCACTTTTGGCCCCAGTCCGTGTCATCTTCGCCGTTTCGCGGTCCTTGGTGGTCATCTTGATCGCCGTCTTGCATTTCGTCCTTGCAAATGTGTTATGTGCACTTCTTGTGAGTCCGTCATCACCCTTTCAGCGTTCTCTTTGAGCATTAGAGAATTAGACACCGATTCCTCTTCTCCGTCGCCTCATCGAGGGGGCAAGTACCGTAATCCTCAGCCGCCTCGCCCTGTATGTGCTCGGGTTTCCGCGGATTTCAGAAGAACATGTGGCTCGCAAGCGAGGGTTGTCGTTTCCTCCTATCAGACGCTTTTTATTGATTATAGCCTTTCCAGGAATTGGTCGGATGCTAACTGGACCCCAAAAGCTGGGGACATCATCGTGTCCAATTGGAGCTCCTGGATCGATATCTTGTGGCTCTCATATCGGTATATGAAACGCTGAACTTGCAAAGGTCTCACCTAAATCTCAGCACAGGTTCAATCCCATTTTTGTCCTTCCTGTTGCCGATGAGACAAGGCCACCAGCATCCTCTATTCTCGATGGGGAGACCATATCCTACAGGCCCGGTCGCAAAACGGGCACCGGCTCTGCCGCAATATCCACCCCGACTCGGACCATCAGCCCACGCCTACCTATCCGCGGCTTCCGCCGAGTCTCTCTATTATCGATGGTCAGGGCCACCGGTGAAACTCCCCAGTCGTCTTCGTCGGGTTCCTTTACCTCTCTCGAAGATATCCGACGGTCTGCCGAACGGCCAGTGGTGGTGTTCCCTGAGTGCACAACAAGCAATGGACGCGGTCTTCTTCGATTTGCTCGCGTTTTTGAAGGCTACAACGTGCCAGTGAAAGAATGCGATATATTCATAATGTGTATCAGGTAGGGCGAACGTATTCTCGCTTCGAAACATTCTCATACCGCTGTTCCTAGACACGATCCCCCAACGATCTTCCGATCATCCCTAGTACACTCTATCCCGTCCTTCGCCTTCAACCCCCTTTACCATCTCTTTACCACTGCAAGCGCCTTGTCTCCTCAGAACATGTCCGTCCGCATGCTTCCACTTTCAGAGTCCCCTTCTTCCCAGCTTTTCTTGGTGAGCGAGGTCGTTCCAGACTTGGCCGTCGACACGCTCTCCGAAGTCTGCGCTGTCTTAATTGCAAGAATTGGCAAAATGAAACGTATTGGATTTGGTTGGGAAGATAAGGTTTCTTTTCTAGATCTCTACTCGGGTCGGCGGAAGTGATGGCCCTAATCGCTGTCCTCGTCTGGCGCAAACTATATTCGACTCACCCGACAACCCTGTTTCGCGCATAGAAGTTTCATCTGCGGATCACTCGCGAAGTCGCCCAAAAGGCTAATCTCCCCAGATCATTCATCTATGATCGAAGGGTCGGGATGGATTACATGAGATATACCTTAATCTAAGCAGAGCAATACAATAATAGCAGCACCCAGAGCTAGTTACATGACCATGCGTATGCTGAGTCAAAGACCCCAAATCATGAG
>JBBPMA010000004.1:16246-91853 GCA_038090075.1 Xanthoconium purpureum
AGGCCAATCCGAGCACAGAGTGATATCATGGAAGCGCACCTTTTTAGCCCACATGTCTAGGTATTGCATCAACGACAATACCTTGCCAAATGGTAACACCAGCAAAGCATCGTATAATGCGGTGCGAGGAATCTTTTCTACGATCCTTAGGACATAACTTTCCGGGTCCAAATCAAGTGCCGCAAGGACGGGGTTGCGAGGGGGCGGCTGCAGACCACCTGATTCTAAGGTGCCTGCTCGGGCCTTCTGATCTTCGAAGTCTTGAAGAGCAGCCCGTTCCTTGTCTGCGAGATCGAGAGCTTCTATTATACGCTCCCCGGCCACAAGTGTTTCCATGGTCTGCTTGCTCACTGCAGCCACTTCGGCGGAAGCTTCACCATCAGCGTTTTCTCCTTGCCCGATTGTACCGTCAGATTGGTTCAGGGTCTCCGCCAGGTCATTCTCATAGAGATGCTCTAATTCTCGCTCACGTTCTTCTTCGAGAAATAGCTGCAATGTCATCAGCGAAATCGATCGCCAAGGAAACGAAGTAGCATACCGGTTCGTCCAGCTTCTCCCAGATACGGATGGACTTATCATGAGACCCGGTTACCACGAAGTTACCGTGGTGGCTGACTGCGAGAGCCCAGATCTCGTTATGATGTCCATCGAGTTTTTGAATATTTTCGAACTTTCAATTGTGATTCAGTATGCGGGATGTAGAGCAAAAAGGGTACCGACCTTATCGCCATCCCAGTATTTCAGCATTTTATCTTTACCTACTGTCCAGAAGTGGTGGGATTTTTTCTCAAAAAGAACCTGCGTGACGCTGTCCTCATGGGCAAAGATTGATTTGTGGCAGTCTCCAAAATCAAGGCCCCATATCTTGACGTTTTTGTCAGCAGAACATGTCACAATCAATTTCGAATCATCCGAGATATCCATCGCAAGGACGGGCAACTGAGAAATACATACGTCATGTTGCCGGAACTCGAGTGCTAATGAAGACTGACCTTGTGTCCATATAACGAGAGGAAGAACTTGAGGGTATCTTGGTAGAAAATCTTGACAGTGGAGTCCAGGAGAGAAACAGCCAGGAGTTTGCCATTCGGACTGTACCTCAACGAGAGTACATCGTCAGACATCTTGAGGGTGCGCTTATGCACTAGTACCAGTGATTTCTTGGGATGGCTCTATAGATACAACAGCTTGAGTATGGCAACCAGGCTTAAGAGGAAAGCTGAGACCTCTTCCTCGGGTATTGCCTCGTACTGAAACTCCCAAAACTTGACTTCTTTATCGGCGCTGCCACTAGCAAGAACTTTACTGTCCGGTGCAAGATGCATTGACCATACGGTGGAGGAATGAGCTTTGACTGTATCAATGAGGGTGGATGATGGCACATCGTAGATCAAGATATCGCCTGACTTTGTGCCGATAACGAGCTATATGGTGTATGAGACAAACGACGGGTAGATCTAAGCAGCAGTACGAACATGCCTGTCATCCGGTAAGAAAGTGCTACAAACAGCGTAGCCACAATCCATAGTCCGGATGCATGCCGTTGTCTTCACGTTCCATAGTTTAAGTGTTCCTGCGGGAAACATGAGAGGTACGCTGATAGGTTTATAATATGCCCACCGTTAGACGCAGAGGCTAAAATTTGATCGTCAGAACTCAGACAAAGCGTCCGAACGTCTGTTCTATGTCCTGGTAGGTCGAGCGAATAAATTCGATTGGCTTCAGGAACTTGATCTTTTGATTTTTGGGGTGGTGGGATATCGTAAACTTCTAACGCATTCGACGCAAGTGCCAAAAGGATCTGAATATCATGTGAACAATCATCTCTCCTGTCAGTGAATAACTGACCTGGACCCTCGCTTTCTGACCAGTGACATCTTTCGGACTAAAGTCGAACGATCTGACCTTTCCACTCGCTCGAATAACTAAATAAGGGGTGAAAAGGTCGACGAGGCTAACTTCACTCTCGCCTACTTCGTCATCATCTGCTTTGTCGACATGGTCCCTGTCTTTTGGTTTGGACTTTTCTTCCTTTTCTCTCGCACGCTTACGGCGCCGCGACTGTTTCTTCCGCGCCTCGTCTTCTGTCCGTATACGAAAAATTTCGATAGATCTATCATGAGACTGGACAGCAATATAGGGATGTGAGTCGTGGAATAAGATTTGGGAAACGCGATGGCGCGAAGAAAGAGGGAGTGTAGCGGCTGCTTGGATCATCTTGCCGATCTAAAAGCACAAGCGTCTCGTAAGTCTACTCCTCGATAACCATCTTTGACGGTGCGTACTTCTCCAGATTCTGTTGTTTTTAAACCTGCCGCGACGGCGTCGTAGTCTATTTTCCATGCTTTTAGGTCTCCATCTCCGCTTCCAGTGAAGATGAGATTCTGCTGAGAACAGAGATCCATTGACCACACTTCTGAACGATGCGCGACGAGAGTCTGCACGCAGTGTTGGGTGGAGAGATCCCATAGCTTCAGCAACGTATCTTTTGAGGTGGAAATAAGGAAGCCATTCGAAGTTCCTGTGGAAGTTGAGGGTCGGTCCGAGGGGGCCAAGAAGCGGATGGCAGTAATTTGATCACGGTGTCCCCGGAGCCTGAGATGGAGCCTAAGTGACAAAGACACAAGACAGAGTTCTTTGGCAGATTACCGATAGAGGCCTACATCCGCAACGAGATCCCATACAATCAGGTCTGTGTCTTGCGAACCAGACGCAAGCCTTACGCCTTGCGTGTCGAAAGCGAGTGCGGTCACGGCTTTTCGATGGCCGTTAAATGTTGCATGAACAGTGCCGAGAGAACTGTCCCATAACCGCACTGAGCCATCTGTATATCCGACAGCGAACATGTTCTGCTGAGGGGAGCGTTGAATGCATGTGACTTCGGCCCGGTGGCCAGTTTCGTGCCACATCGCAAGCTGTAATGTAGTGAGGACTAGAGAAGACAGAGTGGCGATTTGAAGTACCATATGTCCTTTCTTCATGTCCCAAACAAGGACGTCTTCGAGGGCGGGGACATATGCTCGCTTGCCATCATATAACGAATTTGAGGAAACGCTGCAAATCAGACCGAAGGCCTGCGCGGTGGGTCAGACGACGGCAAAAAACGATAAAAAGTGTTAGTACCTGTGTTGGACCATGGCGAAGATAACTCTGGACCATGGTGGGAGTGTTTGAAAAGCGCACATTGTGCTGACTCCCCCAGATTAGGAATACATTGTAGACACCGACCACCATCATGATGGTATACCAAACGGCCCCGGAAGCTGCAAAGCGTTTCTTGACCTTTATCAATGCATCGCCTACCCCTCTCCATGCTATTCAGAATGCCGTCGCGCGACTGGAAGCAGCTGGATTCCGAAAGGTTCGTCGCACATTGTTCTCATTGTGTGATCATTTCCCATCAATATGATCAGGTCAGGGAGATCGATGACTGGGAAAAGCATATTGAGCCTCGGGGAAAGTACTATTTCACGCGGTATGACAATCCAACTCCCTGTTTCTCCCCTCATCTCATGTACACACAGGAACCAGTCCTCCTTGCTCGCATTCACTATTCCTCCCAATTGGGAACCCGGCGCGGGCGTCTCCATTGTAGCGACCCACGTAGACAGTCCCAACTTGCGCGTGAGTTGTATAAAACCTCGACTGTGGCTCTGAAACATACGTGTACCAGGTTCGTCCAGTATCAAAGAAAACCAGTGTTGGATATCTCCAAGTTGGCGTCGAAACCTATGGCGGAGGAATCTGGCACTCGTGGTTTGACCGTGATCTGTCTCTTGCAGGACGAGTCGTCGTAGCCCATCGAGACGGGTCATTCCAATCAAAACTCATAAAGATTGATAGACCACTCCTGCGTATTCCGACTTTAGCTATCCATCGTAAAAAAAATCCTCTGTGCTTTTGTGCAATCACTCACTGCTTTCAGTCTCCCGTGGGGCCGACACCTCGTTCAAGTTTAATGAGGAGACTGAATTCGTCCCGATTCTTGGTCTGATCGAAAATCAGCTCAACGCGGAAATCAAGCACCTGGACACCTCTTCTGCATCCAGCATCCAAGGGAATCATCACCCGGCCCTTTTGTCGATTCTTGCCAATGAACTTTCAGTTGCGCCAGAGGAGATCCATGACTTCGAATTGTATGTGTTGGTACCACTGTTTCACGAGTTCGTCCTCAAGCTTTTCTGGCAGGCACCTGTACGACACGCAGCCTTCTGTTTTGGGGGGGATCAACAACGAGTTCATTTTTAGTCCCCGTTTGGATAACATGTTCTCATCGTAAGTTGTGCAATCACCTCTCCATGTGCGTAGCTACCTACGGACCAAGATTTTGCGCTATGGAAGCATTGGCGGGTCACACCGAACACCCTGGCTTTTCCCACCTTGAAGGCAACGTGAACTGCATCGCACTGTTCAATCACGAAGAAATTGGCAGCGTGTCGACTACTGGTGCCGGGTCATCCTTGATCCCGTCGCTCCTCGAAAGACTCTCTCCAACATCCGCCCTTCATTCCCAATCAATTGCTCGATCTTTCCTCGTGTCAGCGGACATGGGTCATGCAGTCCACCCCAACTACACCTCCAAGCATGAGGACAATCATCAGCCTCAAATAAACGGAGGGATGATCATTAAGACTAATGCTAAGCAACGTTACGCTTCCGACGCCATTAGTACATTCCTTTTCAAGAAGCTCGTTGAGCGCAAGGGCGGCAAAGTGCAAGAGTTTGAGGTTCGCAATGATATGTAAGTTCGTGCCTCCTTGTTGGACGTCGCTGGAACAACCCCGCAGGCCATGTGGCTCTACTGTCGGTCCAATGCTGTCAAAACTTGGGGTTCGCACTGTCGATGTTGGCAATGCTATGCTATCCATGCATTCCATTAGAGAGACAGGGGGTTCGCTAGATGTCCAACATGCTATCGATGCATTCGGTTCCTTATTTGAAGGGTTCGCGGCGCTCGACCGATCTCTTTCGGTCGATTGACAAGATCAGGCGAATGTATAGTAAACAAGACGCGAATCAACACACTTGTAGTGGTACACATGACACCGGGCCCACGGGCGCGATGTTTGGATAAATGTGAATATTCAACAAGTCATCGTTTTTGCCGCTTTGTAAGGTCTTCTCCCGGTTCGCTGCTAGGACTCGACAGCAGTCTCCGTTTCTTCGCGGTTCTGGAGTAATGAGCAAGAACCCATTCCTTCTCCGCCTCTGCCTGTTCAATGGTACCTTGTTTTATTTCGTACGCTGATAGAACTCTCATCGATTGCACAAGACAAACGATCGCGGAAACATACGTTTCATTTGAAAACGGGGTCCAACCTCGGCGAGCTGAACGTCGCCAGGAACTTTGACAAATACGTGATGCCTTTCGAGTGATCAATCAGGTCACAAGTTGTCTGATAATCTTGGGTGCTTACCGGAATGAGATGAAGTCATCTTCATTTGCAAACGTCATGACGCGTTTGCTGTCTTCTTTGGGTACAGGAAACAAGAATTTGAGTACATCCCTAATCCGCATCCCGAGATTCGAGGTGAACTGTTCGAATATGAGGTGGGGGTATTGTTCTGAAACGGTAGATGATCTATATGAGCCAATATCATGACGAAGGGCGACGTTGTGAAGTGTGAAATGAACTGTTGGACCATGAGGAAAGTGGGAAACGATCATTGCATCTGAAAAGAATGGGTTGACATAATCGAAACGCCAGCGAGTTGCTGCCCACCTGGGATACCCCGGTGTTCGTGCAAAACAATAAGGTCTGTTATGTCGTTGGCACGACATGCGTCTGCGAGTTCTTTTACGACGTAGTTTCCGCGATTTATTCGATGTGAGTTGGGAAATACCAGTCGTATTTCCTGCATAAAGATCATTGTACGGGGGTTTCACTCAATCAAACTGCCTAGTACCTTTGCAAATTGAAGAAGTTTCGAACTTGGGTCTCTTGAAGTGGTTATCATGATCTTGGGATCGCTTATACCGGCGCGAGAGTACTCGTTATCGATATGTGTCGAGGGCTCTGTAATCTCAGTGAGTCAATTGACGCAGTATGTTGCGGTGATGGTGACCTTGTTGTGCTTCATCGAACGCGAGGTCTTTCCCTATATCTCTTGCGTCCTTTTTGAGTTCTGTCGGGAGGGGCTTCCCCGATGCAAGCTTGTCCTTGAGCTGACGTTTGCGCTCATAGGTTTGGCGTTCTTGCGCCTCCAAAGATTTTTCGTATATGTATTGCCTGCGCTCGCGTGCTTGTCTCCTTAGCTGAAGAGAGAGAAATCAGGCTTGTTGTCAGCGAGCCAGACCATCCACGCACCATACTTGATTAATACAAGAACGTAGCAACATTCTCCCGACAAATTTGACGATCACGTGATTCGGTGTGGACAGGGGCCACACTAAATATAGATATCGCTTTCCACTACCCAAGTCTATCTTCAACTTGTCCACCGCCACGACGTCGTCCACGGCCGTGAGCGTGTCCTTTTTGTTCTATTGTTAAACGCGATTTCTAATGCTTTGATGCCAAAGTGGGTGGCCGTGGTGAAACATGTCACAACAAACGCGTCGCGTATCGCGTAAATGTTGAATGAACCAAATACACCCAACGCTTCAAACGCCATAAAAGCCAGCATACCGCGTCCAAGTCTCCCCAGTACAGTTCTTATTAGTTGTACATTCTCTTCATTCAATGGCTGCTACGCTTGCTCCTACCCGTGTACCGTCTCCTCTCCCCACTCCTAGCAAGAAGGTGTGACCTGTCGAACCTCGTCGCGACTTAGCTCACTGTTTTTTCAGGCTGCCGAAGCGATCGCCGCCTTCTCGTTGGACTCCCCTTCGAAGCCACCCTCTCCAAAGATCTTTCTGGTCGATGACAAGAAGCGCTCCGTCTCCCCTGATACTTCGGACAATGAGTCCGACTCGGAGGAAGACGAGTTCGACACCCTCCGTAAAAAGTTCGTTGGAGAGGTCGATCTTCCAGAAGGCAAATATTTTTTTCTTACTTGTCATACATTTATTTATCCCATGCGTAGGCGAAGAACCGCTCTTGAAAGAGTCCAGGCGCCGCTTCGTCCTTTTCCCTACACAGTATCATGAGGTAAGCTTAAGTTTGTTGATGTTTCGTGCAAGGGAATTCACAGTATAACCAGATTTGGCAAATGTACAAGAAAGCAGAAGCATCGTTCTGGACCGCTGAGGAGATGGACCTCTCGAAAGACGTCCACGACTGGAACAAACGCTTGAACGACAACGAGCGCCACTTCATTTCTCACGTACTCGCGTTTTTCGCTGCTTCAGATGGCATCGTCAACGAAAATCTTGTCGAGCGATTCTCAAACGAGGTTCAAGCTGCTGAGGCCCGGTGCTTCTACGGTTTCCAGATTATGATGGAAAATATCCACTCCGAAACCTATTCCCTTCTCATCGACACCTACATCAAGGATCCCGCACAGCGCGAGTATCTATTCGATGCCGTGGACACCATTCCTTGTGTCAAGCGCAAAGCTGAGTGGGCGCTCCGATGGATTTCCGACCAACGTTCGACTTTTGCCGAGCGCCTGGTCGCTTTCGCCGCAGTCGAGGGTATCTTTTTCTCTGGCTCCTTCGCTTCAATCTTCTGGTTGAAAAAGCGTGGCTTAATGCCTGGCCTCACGTTCTCCAACGAGCTCATTAGTCGTGACGAGGGAATGCACACCGACTTCGCATGCCTACTATTCAGCCATCTCAAGCGGCGCCCCCATCCTCACGTGGTCCAACGGATCATTACAGAAGCTGTCAAGATTGAGCAGGAGTTCCTGACTGGTAAGGCCCCCCCAGCTGCTTTTCGCTGGATACTGAGTTTCGTCTTCAGATGCTTTGCCTGTGGCTCTGATCGGAATGAATGCCAAGCTCATGTGCCAATACATCGAGTTCGTCGCTGACCGACTATTGGTTTCGTTGGGGAACGAGAAAGTGTACAACGCTACGAATCCTTTCGATTTCATGGACATGATTTCCTTGCAAGGCAAGACGAACTTTTTCGAGAAACGAGTATCCGACTACTCAAAAGCGAACGTAAATCACAACAACCAAAAGAGTGAAGTGGTTGCTGGCAAAGTCTTGTGAGTAGTTCGATTAGTATTCTTCTAACCCCTTCGAACTGACCACGGTGAACAGTTCATTAGACGAGGACTTCTAGGTTTGCTTTACTCGTTTAGTTGGTATATCATTCGATCTTAGCGCGCTACCTCACATCATGGCATTCCCGTATGTAGACTTATCATTCTGTACCACCATACATGTTATCAACCATTAGCGATACCTAAATACATCTTTATTGCACGACATAGTAGAGTGTATGCCAAACTAGTGTGTGTAACTTCCTTGTGCGACCTAAGTGTGAACTATAGCATGTGAGGGCGTTGTTAACCCCCATTGTGCCCATGTACTTGACTTTGCCATGGGCGTGAACATCTTCGCGCCCCAGGTGATGGCATAGTGACTTAGCACAAGATTCAGTTCCTCGACTTCGTCAAGCAACTCGAGGTGGGATATCCTGCATACCGGGGGTGTCTGATAAAGACCCATGCTCAACGCCACGCAGCAAAAACTCACCGCTCGAGCTCTGAACGGCTGATGTATTTCTCACGTACCTCTCTCAATGTCAGCGCATGAGAGAACGTGAACCCGTGTCGAGTAAAACGATCCCGTAGTGAATCGACCGTAGGATACGGGGTAGCACCTGGCAACGATACATTTCTTGACTAGGATCGCAACTGAGATGAAAGCAACGAGGTGAGAATGAGAGGGAAATACCCGCAGGTTGTTTAGCATGACTTGACCAAAGGCGTCTTGGAGACCAAACATTTCATATACGATTGCGCCAAGAATACTCCCGTCTTGGGTGGAGGCAAAATGATTCACGAACCAGTCAATCAAGGCAGTAGCCGACTCAGGTGACATGTAAACCAAGACGCATTCAAAAAGCAAAAGGGTAGGGAGTGATGGCGATAGCAATCCACCGAGCAGCGGTGGCAGGGAAGTGGATGGCAGATGACGCAGATCGCATGGAAGCAAATGGTACTTGCTCGAGTGGAGCGCAGTTCCACCCGACGCTTGGAGCTTTGAGACGACCTCTTAGATTTATCATGTCGCAGGAACTCACCGATGGTAACGTCCTCGGGTGAACCTAGAACGGCAGTGAGCTCTTTGCTCTTGCGGATAGCCATCGCTTTCTTGGTAGTTACATCCGGAAAATCAAGTTCGACGTATGATTTCAAGACATGCGAACGAGGCCCGGTCTACCGGGGGTCACCACCATAACTCGACGTCAAAGGGGAAGGCACGCACGCTTATACGCCAGAACCTTGTATCGCTCCCAGCTCCGAGACTTACGATCTGGCAGAGCGCGCTTTGTTGCTCACATGACTCTAGCCATTGTTCCACAAGCACATCGATAGACTTGGAACGAACGTAAGTCCCAATGTTGATCAAGGGTGGACGGGCAGGTTGGAGCTGGGCACGGGGAACGAGGTGCGTAACAAACGGATCCTCGATATAGCCCTTCTTCACCGCAGAGAATCTTGCAAGAGCCGCGTCAGTATCGGTTTGGCGAATGGCGCTGTCGGCATCCGCGCCACGTTCGCGACCGAGGGGTCGAGATGGTGGAAACATCTGGGTTTAGAGTTTGCTAACTCAAGCTTAGGTTATAGAGGCAATCATCGGTTTAACCCCAGAGATTCAACGGATGTACAGCACGTCTAATTTAGTTGTACATGCCAGGCGAACCCGGCAGAGCAGTAGTGAAAGACTACACCGAAATGAAGCCAGAGTCGCATATCGATTTCCCCCTACAACGCTACAAGTGGTCCTAGAATAACTTAGGTTTGGTCTGAAGCATTGGCCAATGGCGATCCTGGCGCACTCGTGGAGGTATGATGATAGAGTGCGAGTCTATAGACACCCATTCTTGCTTCATAGTTCCCATATATTTTGAAAAATCGGAAAATAAGATTCGCGCAAGATAGACTCACGTCAAGGATCCAGAATAATTTAGGTGTAGACTGCATCGAGACAATGAGGTGAGACAAACGAACGACTATCGATCAACGCTGCTTCTTTGTTTCTGCCAGTTTCTTTCCTTCGCTTTCTTCCAAGGATTTTCTGTCTTCCAAAATCGACATGACAATGTAGGCTGCAAGAACGATGTTCGCGGCGCAGATGGCAGTTATGGCAGCATAATTATGATTACCTGTGAACCACGCGGTAAATGGTGTCCAAGCACAATTTGTAGTAACACCGCACCTCCCCACATGTAGCTGAGTGAGATGAAGTAGGAAGAAATCGGTAGGATTGCAAGTGCGGCCGCGAAGAGTAACAACTTAATGAGAGCTCCCCTAAATGTACGGAATTTATGTGGGAGGGTCTGAACCGTGTAGAAGTATATCACACACCTCGACGCTGCTTGCGCCGTCGCGTCGGCAATTGCAAACTGGTCGCTCATAGGGTCAAGACCGTCTTCGAAGATGGTCAGTTGAATGAAGGTCTGAGTGGCAGTGCTGCAAAACGATTGTTCAACAGAACACCCTAACGCGATCCACAACTACGCAGCCCATGTCCAACTCTTCACTATCCTCACCAAGGCATGCGCTGCAGCCAACGATACAAGAAGAAAAGACGCCGGAACAACCAATGACACTCCCTTGGTATCGCCCAGCTCGCTGGTTGAATGACTTGCAACTTGTAACGCGCTCTGAGGTCGATATGCTATTGTTCTCGACTGCTATCAAACTTCTTCTCTTCCCCTCCTAGTGAGCTTAGACCACATGTGATCGTGGACCTCACTCTGAAATATAGTGAAGTCGTTCCACAGATTTTGAAGTACACCGCAACTGGCTTGCCATCACCTACTCCCTCCCAATGTCTCAATGGTACTACGATGTACGCCATCACGTAGCACTAATTGTCGTCTCAAATTGACCAGCCGGCAGACCACATCGCAGTGGAGTGAGATGACACTTTGACTCGTGTTCGCGAAAACATTGATATATGCTCTACAGCGCTTGACTACCCTCCATTCTTTGCTTATTTTGAAAAGCTATTGTCGATCCCGGCATCATTCATTGATCCCCAGATAGTTAACCTTCAGAACCTGAACTACGACGCGTGGTCTGTGGTTGCATACCAGCGAAGCACCGTGATATTGACTGAGATTGTCCTCGGTGCAGCCTTACTTAGGTCCGTGACTTGCAGAACCCTGTAACGCGCAAAGCTTAACGCGTTGATTTAGATTCATTCGTGGAACGGTTGATCCTTCGCGACAACGTATCCTCTGCGCCTCGCTCTTTTTCCATCCGGGTTTCCTGATTATCGACCATATTCACTTTCAATACAATGGCTTCATGTTTGGGATTTTGCTTTGGTCAATTCTTATGGCACAAGAAGTGAGAAAAGTTCTCGTCGCGGTGATGTGCAAGCTCAGATTCGTTCCGTGTTACAGGGGAGAAAACTGACAAGTGGCTTTCTGTTTGCTGTGCTTCTCAACTTCAAGCACATATATATGTACCTTGCGGTATGACCCCTGGCTTCACCTTGTTCCTTCATTTACAACTTCACAGCCTGCATACTTTGTCTACCTTTTGCGTTCGCATTGCATGTCCCCTTCTGGCGAGATTCTTCCGACGAAATTCATTTCCCTGGCAAATACTGTGATCCTGGTTTTCGGTGCATCGCTTGGACCATTCGCCTTGATGGGACAATTGCCGCAACTTCTGTCTCGTCTTTTCCCATTTACTCGTGGTTTAAGTCACGCTTACTGGGCTCCAAATGCATGGGCTCTGGTGACTGCGATTGACCGTGCGCTCCTTCAGTGTACGGCTCTGCCTTTTTTCTTCCCTAGCTTTCCAATACTGACCTTGTCGTTCTAAAGTGGCTAAGCATCTTGGCGCAAATTTGACAATCAACCAGCAAGGGGTGGTTTCTACATCGCGTGGCCTTGTTGGTGACACAACTTTTGCCATTCTTCCAACCATCAAGCCAACCCATACGTTCGTGATCACGATTGCTTTTCAAATGGTAGGAAATATTTGCGATGGGGGTTTCAGCTGACACCTTCCGAAGGTCTTTCTTGTCAAGTTATGGAAGGCACCAAACTACAAGTCCTTCTTGACTGCGCTCACATTGTGTGGTTATACTTCGTACATGTTTGGTTGGCACGTCCATGAAAAGGCCATTCTCCTTGTGCTTGTTCCCCTTAGGTAACTTCATAATGGATTTGGTATGCCCGAAACTCATAGTCTGGCAGTCTGCTTGCGGCGGATGACTACGCCCATTTCAAGACTTTCATGATAGCGAGTATTTCTGGAATATTTTCTCTGTTTCCTTTGCTATTCACACCTAGCGGTGAGCTTTTTCTAGTGGAACAGTATCAATGTCTAAACCATGCCATAGAAACTCTGATTAAGACAGTCTACTCTCTCATGTGGGGCGTTATGGTACTCCGTCCATTACAGAAGCAAGTTTATGAGTGAGCGAACACACAGCGCTTCTGGATTATTCTGAAGCTTCCTCAGGTTCCCAACGACGTTACCCCGGGTCATTCTGGAGCAATTAGAAAATGCATATCTGCTGGGCTTCGCTCCATTACTTGCATTTGTTCTCGCTTTTCCATTGGTGTTTGGTGGAAATCCTCAAGTCGAGTTTCTTCCATTGATGATGACGAGTGTATACTGTGCACTGGGTCTGGTGTGGGCTTTCATCCGATTGGGTACAATATACTTGAGGCAATAGTAGCACACGTCTCATACAAACGTCGGATGAGATACATTATAGGTGTATCTGTTAATCTACCGCTTTGAGATATGGACAACTGCACAGTGATGGTTAACGTAGGGAATAACAAGCCGAATCACTTCGACTTACCATCTTCGTCTTCCAAAACGTGATCTAGACCGACTTTTTGGCCCCGGGTATGCTTCGCGCTAGATCCCCACACGATGGCGCTATGGATAGCTCAGTAAGATGATGCATGGGAACTTGCCATCCGAGGCTTACTATTTCATCTGTTTTGCGATCTCCTTGTGAATGGTGTTGCAAAAATCCTCGACAGAGCATCTTCCGCGACGCAAGACAACTGGTGCAGAATAATCCGGCGACTGCCCTCTTGGCTTCGTATAAACACGGACAAGTTCCAGAGCGCCCCACATCTTTTCAATCAGCTCATCGACGTTCATCCACTCCTTGGATGATATTGGTACACTGTTTGGAATTTTGTATCTGGAAAGTAATGTTCAACTGGTAGTCAAACGGAGTCGAGGTGAGCCGCTTACAAAAGATCAAGTTCCTCTATCGAGATGGCATCTATCTAGTGGGAGACCGTGAGGGATTCGAAGAATTTGGATGGCCGTACCAGCTTACTTTGTTAAGGACCTAAATTTGGATCAATAGAGAATCGGTCTACAGCGATAACATGGACTTACATATACAGCAGGTATATAAACCCTAGCGGTTGTATGAGCTACCATAGACAGCGAGGGGACGAAAGCTTGCCTGTTGCCTTCTACCACATCAACCAAGTCATCCGAGGTGCAGTTTGGTTCCCGTATGGTGACGTCCGCGTTGCTGAGCTTGTACTCGCTGAGCACGGCCTTGATTTCATCGTGATCAATGCTCGTGAGAGGCACGGTGTTTGTGATCGCGATTCCGCCCTTGTCTTTCTTGCGAACGATGATCGCGGGAGGTTTCTTGTTGAGTCGTATACCAAATCCTTCCAGTTCATTTTCAATGACCTTCTTGTCCCCGAGAGGTTTGAGAACGTCTAACACAATGAAGATGAGGTTGCACGTCCGAGCGACTGTCAAGGAGAAATATATTTTCAGTGAGTTGGTTATTAGATACGCTCATTTCATACCAGCGATCACTAAACATCGGGCAGTCAGTAAAGATGCTACGAGTGCAAGTGCATATAATATACTTGCCCTGACGACCTCTACCACGACCATCGTTCGCCCCCTCAATAATACCGGCTGCCAGGGAGCTGAGTGCTGGCTGTACGGAAAACAGGAAATACTCACGTAAATCCAGAATCTGTATCGGGGCACCATGCACTTTCAAGGTTCCGGGGACGGTAGTAAGGGTGGTAAAGTCGATCTCCGAGACCTCTGAATGGGTTCCGGTAAGTTTTGACATAAGAGTGGACTTGAAGACGGGTCAGCATGGGATGGATCTGACTACAATTCGCATATTGACCTTTCCGACTGATGGAAAACCAACGAAACCGACAGATGCCACACCCGTCCGAGCCACATCGAAGCCGATGCCGCCGCCTCCACCACCGCCTCCAGATGGCGATATCAACTCTCGCCTGAGCTTTGCAAGTTTGGCCTTGAGCTGACCCAGGTGGTAGCTAGTGGCCTTGTTCTTTTGGGCTAAGTGATTGGACGCGTTTGGCAAATGGAACAGACAAGTAGTGGTGCATCACATACTTCTGGCCTACGAGCTGGAGTGAATGAAGCTATGGCTGGAAGATGTTGCTTAATATTACCATCTCATCCTCGATTTCCTTGCGGCGATGGACGTGCGTCAAGAGTCATTGGACCTACACAAACGAGGGACATACTTTGATTTTCTGTACGGTCGTCATTGCTAGGGAAGGAAGTACTTGATTATGTAATTGAGGCTGTCTTTGTTACTACCTCGGTCGGTCCTCTATACTACGCCCACTGGTGCTCGCACACGCTCTCTCTCCCATCCTTGACTGCAGCAACTTCCCTCGTTTATTCTTCGCTCCTTTTCGTCCTCTCGGTTCTGTGTGCGACTGTGTCGCACGCGCGCACAAACGACCCATCTCACCATACCCGACAACTCGCTCGCTTTCTTGACCGCTCCTTGATCGATTATACCATCTCCATACAATGTGTTCAGGTCCTGCATGGAAACGAGAAGTCGTTCCTGACCACAAGGTGCATCAGGGCGCGCTTTCTCTCTCTCACTCATCAACGAATACCTTCCTTGCAGTTCGACTTCATCGACACCCGCGAATTCACGGACAATGGGTTCTTCATGCGATTAAAGTGAGTTCACCATACCACCAGCGTCGACGTCTTATCCGGAAATATAGATACTTGTGGCTTTACATCATCATCCTCAAATCATTTCTCGTCTATATTTCCGATATCTTCTCTGCGACCACAATGTTGACCACGTCGACATGGTCAAACCAAATCTTCAACGACTGCCAGAACCAAGAAGGTTGTTTCTATATCCCCTTTAACATCGGAAAGTGGTTGTTCGTCGGGTGTATCATCTTTGGTTTCGTTTTGGTAAGTATACGCGTTCGATACAGCCCCTCTGTGTTCTCATCTCCGTAGTTGGCATATGAAGCTCGCAAATCGAAAAAGATAATAGCCAGTCGAGATATTTCATATGCCTTCACGAACGTGATGGCAAACCACTATTACTCACTCCGTAAGTTCAGCGTTAGCAGGCACTCTGAGTAACTCAGTATATTTTGTCGCAGGCTCGTACGACCACTTTTGCTTCTTCGACCACATCAGTAATTCCACCAAAAAGAAAGACGATTTTGCTTTCTTCATCTTCTTTACGTTCAAGAGCAAGTCACTTTGATGTTTCTCGTCCTATGGTTCTGACGTTCTGGTATAGGTTGGAAGCGACTACTTCTGTCTGATGGTCCTCGACAGACAATTAACGCCTTGACTCTCTACAGTATCTACCTTGCCAAGAGAAACGATGGCCCATGGTACGACGTACCAAAGTACTTCGCCAGAAACAGCTTGTCGACGTCCGCCCTGACTGTTTCAACCTTCTTCACGTTTGTCATCTTTGCCGGCTCGCTTTTCTTGTTGATCATCGCCGGAATATGCTACATTCCCCTCCTTTGCTACATTCAAGGGAACTTGAAGGTAGGCTTTACTTGTGACCCGAACTTGACATCCATTGGCTCACTTTGTGTCAGGAATATGTCTGTCACAAAGTCGACAAAGTGAGTCTTCAGCTATACTCGTTTTAATTATAGCCAACTAGTCTTTTAGCGTATTGCCGAGGTCATCAAACGCCGCAACAAGGAACGGCTAGCTAAGGCTGCCGCGCTTGCAAAGAAGGAGGCAATGGGCGACTTTTCTCATCTCAAGAACAAGAAGGGTGAGATGATAGCCAAGCCCTTACCACAGCCCACGCTTCCAAACCTTTCTGTCGACGACGACGACGATGCTACGTCCGTGCTCAAGCGAGGACCATCACCAAGTCCTTACGCTCAGGACTATCACTATGCGTCCGATAACAAGAGCGTGGCACCAAGCTATCACACAAACCCCATGGGAGTTGACTACTCTGATTACCCACCCATGCCAGCATACAATGGGGGGTATTCCCAGCACTACGGGTACGACGACGACTATAGCAGTCAGGTCAATCTCCCTGCCACCGCGGCTCCTATCTCTTACCAGCAAACGGGAACATATGGCCATGTAGGGACGCCAGAGAACTACGTCGCCGACACCTATGATGCGTATCAAGGCAGGGCGACCCCTGCAATACGGCCGCCAAGCGATGGAGTGGCGGGAGTTACTCGTGATGTGCAGGACTATCCGAGTCACTATGCGCAACCAGCGTATGCCTATGACTATGCGTCTTACGGAGATCCATACCATCAGTATCAGAGGCATGAGGAACAGGGTTCACATGAATATGGACAAGCTATGTAACCCACTAGCGTCGAGAGGTGTTGTCATTTGTTCCTTTTCCTCTGCAGTGTTTTATCTACTCGATTTGACATCCATGTGGGAGAAAACCTCGGGGGTTTCACCCCCAGCCATGTTTATTTGCACGGTGGGCAGCTCCTTTTTCCTCCCGTTGATTCCCACGAAAGTCGAACACCTGGTTCTGAGACCAATGAAGGTTAGGTTGCATATTTCCATTACTGGAGCTTTATTAGTGCGCTGTTCCTTGGACGGAGAAGGGTCGCTGCCGAAGCGCTGACCACTGTCAAAATTTGAAGAGTTTCCCACTCGCCTGTGTCAACTGAATGATCCTATGCGGCAGCATCTATGGTGTCATCACTTTTATTAGAAGTGGAAGTGGATCCTCCCATCTTCCGAATCATTCCCATTGAGACTCGAACTGCTTCACATCTAGTGTGCGTCTTGTATGGGTCAATATTTTTTTTCTGACAGAACAATCTCACAATTGGGTCTTGGGTCCTGCACGGAAGTCTTGATACAAGGTTACAGATAACCTTATGAACTGATCGTGCGAAGTCGCATTGTTGAATCCACATCCCGACTAGAACTTTGCACTATCAGCCGTCCCATAGTAATCGTGATGCATCGCCCATCCAAACACTTGTCTTATAAAACCAAGAGTGTCACTGCAGGACTTCACCGATTCAACTGAAGGTGACGAGGCTTCGCGATTTGTGGGTACTAACGTCCGAGCCATAGGTTCCCCATTACTAGTCAGGTAATGTGAATGGCGGTCCCGTGATTTTCGGTCAAGAATCACAGCCGCCAGAAATACAACTTGGCCTCCATGGCGTTTTACCTTGACAAACAAAGTAAGTACAATTTTACCCTGTCTGTTTGAAAAAACACAGATCCATCACTCGGGGATTCCAGACTGTCTGTATCATACAGAAGCACCCGCTGGCAGAGTATGTCTCTGTTACGGCCTGCCGTTTCCTTCCGATACTCGTTTTTGCCGGGTGTCAACATCCCCGTATGGTTCATTGTCCTGATAGTGCTGAAAAGACAGAGTACGCCGAATTAATCCTTGATGTGATTATCCACAGGTATCTCCTTTGATGAAACTGCGCTCCGAAGATAAATACCAGACATCCACTATCTCCTCAGTGGTCTGCTATTTTAGTCGACTTGGTCGTCCCGATTCTCCGATGACGTGGCGAGGAATAACACATAGCATGCCTAGAGCGCGTCCATGATAACCACTGCAAATAAGGAATTCAAGTGATAGAAGCATTATTGAAAGTACTACGTGCGTGGCTAACAGCCCTTGCGACCATGCTAAGTGCGTTCCATTACGCCTACCTAGCAATCCTTTACCAAGTCCGGCGTCCCAAATGGTGGACTGACCAACTGTTGTCACACCCTTATGTTTGGATGGCCATGTCGGTTTATCATTATTCTATCTTGATCTTGATCTTGCAACTCAGGGCGGGATCGTAAAAGGCTTTTCTGTGGTACTCTGCGGGTGATACTCCGGTGGAAAGGCAAGTCATCTTAACCGGTGAACACGCTTGGAATCCCATAGGACTAGGAAACATACGTTCCCTGGGCCCACAAGTGCAGGGTGCTAGCAGAATTCAAATGGATCACAGGCTGGACGGAGGAGGTGCACGCCTTTCTGGACTTGACTGACAAAGAAGTTATTGTCCGAACCAGGGCAGTCTTGACACAGAGAACGTAAAGGGATATGCTCCTCATATACCATATGAAAGCCCTGTTTGAACCTCAATGATAGTATTGAGAGCAGGAAAAAGGACTGGTATGTAGAAATGATAAATATACTGTCCCTGGATCTGTAACGGAGAATGGGCATGCAATAAGTAATTAGAATATTCTAGTGGGAGAGTTTCTCCCAGATGATGATCGCAATGAGGAGGACAAGTAAGACAATGATGGCAGCGGTGACTACACGCTGCTGATACATCCTGTTTTAAAGAGTGAGAACGACAATAGGCGAGGACACTGAACCTACCGCCTGATCATTTTCTTGAGCGTCCCTGACGCGCGGTCTATGGCGGTATCTGCCGTCCGTAGCTGGAAGATATGAGTAGCGCTCAAAGTCCCTCAAAACCAGGACTCACTGTATCTCTCGCATTCTCGATTTGCTCTCGCTGAGAGCGGAGGCTTATCAGAATCTCGGCACCCTGGCCCTCGGCCTCGAGAGCAACTCGTTGAGATTCTTGCAACCGTCTGGTCCCGTCTTCCAACGTTGCAGTACCGGCCAACAACCTCGTTCTGTCGCTCGTTGCGCCATAAGGTTCATCCGAGGTCGGTGTGCCAATTCGTCCCGGCGATGCGAGCAAGTCCGCCCGAGAGAACTGGGTGTGCAAGTCCTTGGATGTCTTTTTGTATCTGGTCAGATCCGCTTTTGCGGTCCTGAGGCGGGCCTGGTATTGGGGCCGGAGAGACTGGGGTATCCCTTGAATTTCAATCTCCATTTGCGAGATCTAGGCGCATGTTAGACGGCAAGAGACACAAGGAAGACAACGCATGCCATTTCATCCGCCTCGTCCAGTTCCATTTCTACTCGTCTGAGAGCCGCTCTCCTCTGTTCTGTTTGGAAGCATATGGGTGAAATTCGGCAAGGAGTGCATGTATTGTCCTCACCTCCACGTTCGTCTTTGCCATCTCCTTCGAGCTTGGACCGTACACTGTCGATTATTTGACGAAAGTCTTGCTCGTACGTATCGAAAAGTGCGGTTGGTGAATTGTCCATGGTGGGTGGGAGGCGAGAGCGTTGCTGCGGCCAATACCTCACCAAAACAGGTAGTCAAGCACGGACGAGTCTCACAGTCACAGTCATGTCCTCGAGTACACCGTCCGTACTTATTGTTATCACTGTCCCGACGCGCTACTAATGAGCTCGACTAATAGGGTCTCTCTATATCTCGACCCTCAAATACGGGATTGGGTCCTGTTCCCAATCACCCTCGTCATGGTATGCGAACCCGAACCTTGGGTGCTGCTCGCTGACCACATCTTTTCCAAGATTCTTGTTGGCGTGCTGCGACATTATGTCGTGGTTTTACTGCAGCCCACGCCCAAGAAGTTGTCTCGCGCAGCGCTTCGTGAACAGTGAGTTCGTTTGCCATCTTTTGATGACGTTGTCCAAAATACTCCATACGTGCAGGCGGGCTCTCGCACGATCTCAAATACTCCGCGCCACGTCTGCAAAGTCGCCTATACCACCACTATACTATAAGACGGTATCTCAGAGCCTCTCCGAAGCGTTCAAGGCTGGCACATATCTCAAGGACGGTCCTCCGAAAGGCGACTCGCCTTTGCCTGCATCAAATCCGCTCTCGGATCCGGCTGCCATGGACGGGATGATGGCCGGGATGAAGACGCAGATGGTGATGATGGTACCGCAAATGGTCATCATGGGCTGGATCAATTTTTTCTTCCAAGGATTTGTTCTAAGTGCGTCACAGCCTGAGCTGCTCTGATGCTGCACGTTTCTCAGATTTTCCAGTTAAATTACCGTTCCCCCTGACGCTCGGGTTCAAGTCCATGCTTCAGCGCGGCATTGAAACGCCCGATATGGACGTCCGATGGGTGTCCTCGCTGTCGTGGTACTTCCTCAACTTTTTCGGCCTGAATGGGCTGTACCGACTTATTCTTGGCGGTGACAACTGTGCGTGTTTTCAGTCATAGTTTTGATATTGACATGCGGACCTCCGTTTGGTAGCTGCTGATTCCACGCGTGACATGACGATGTCGCCATTCGCGTCCATGGGAACTGCGCAGGCTGGGCAGCCACAGGATTATGCCAAGCTGTTCAAGGCGGAACGGGACAACCTGGAGTTTGCGGAAGGGCTATATAAGTGGGCTGGAGAGGATATGGACACCAGAATCCTGGGCAAGTATGGGAAGCTCGTTTCCAGTAGAGAGTAGCGCCAAAAGATTATAGTAGCAGTATCTAGGCAACAGCGTACCGTTACACAATGGAAGACGTACACTTCTGGGGGGGATCGTTATCCAAGGTTACATACCAAGTCCGACAGGCAGATTAGAGGGAGATAGGAGTACGTGAGACCGCTTCGCGAGCGTTTATGCGATAAGGTACGATGCAAGGGGAATTTGCGGATGAACCTATACTAGGCCGTCATACAGAGACAAGGCCTTGTTTGGAATGGATCACATGGATGAGTCGGAAGATGTACCAGGCGAGTGGGTCAGACTTACCTGAACTATGGTCGGGTCTTGCTTACTGCCCTCTACAAATTCGTCATAAGTGAGCTTCGCGTCCTTGTCTCGGTCCATATTTCTAAATATCTTGTCTACGCGCTGGGAAGTCAGGGTCAGGTGGGAGTGAGACCGCCGACGGCAATTGAAGAGACCTTTTCGGGCGTGTCTTCGTCAGCGGGGAGCTTGACCATCTGACCGGTCATCTTGTAGATGGAAGCGACGATCTGAAGCATCTCGTCGTAGGTGATGAAGCCGTCTTTGTCTATGTCATAGAGCTGGAATGCCCCTGTAGACAGTGGTGAGACGGTGGACGATGGGATGGAGGCGACGTACATTTGAGCTTTTCGTCCAAGCGGCCGCGACTCGTTACGCTGAGGGCACAGATGAATTCCTTAAAGTCGATCGTACCGTTCTTATTCTCGTCAAAGACGTTGAATACGTAGTCTGCGAACTCGCCAGGGTCACCGAAGGGGAAGAACTGCTTGTATATGCGACCGAACTCGGATCTGTCGAGGTGGCCAGACGGACAATCCCTGAGGAAGCCCTTGTACCTAGAGCAGCGTCAGAGATATGTGGCGAAGAGCGAGGACGGAGAGACCATTGCTGGAGTTCTCTCTTGTCGACTGGGGAGGATGGATGAGTGCCGGTGGCGATCGCATCGAGCTAGATGAGCTTACAGTAGGTGTTCTTTTGTAGATCTGCCAGCTGCTCTGGGGATAGTTTTGACTGGGACTTTCCCATTGTCGGTGTATGGGAGATGGATTGGGAGGAGAGGCCCTTTTTGAGTATGGTATAAGAATACTAGCGCGGGCTGCCCCTCTCTCCTCCACTCGATATGTGCTACCAGTACAACCCCCCCGCCGACATCTCCAATGTCCCTTGTCCGATGTGCAAGGTATTCAAGCCAAGCGCTGCCCGGTATTCTCTCCTTCGCATCTCCCGCGAGTCTCTCTGACGCTCGCATAGCTGTCCCCACCTCCGCGACGTCTGCTACAACAGAGCCAACCATCCCCGCATCGACGTCGTACATCTCAAGAACGCTGAAGGTATGCCCCTGCCTTCCCCGCTCACTACTCCCATCCCCACACCACGTACACAGTAAAGTCTTTCAATGGCTGCGGATACTGCAAGGTCTACTCCTCTCCTCTCCTCCGGTCCCCTCCGTCCTCACTCCATTCCGCTACAGTGGGCTCGCTCAAACCCGAAACTCACCGTGTACAACAATCACGGCTGGCCCGGGTGCTGCCGTCCTCCTACCCAGAGCGAGTACCGTCTCATACAGCCCGCAGACTGGCCCACAGTCAGTATCGTACACAGCATACCCATGCCCCCAGAGATAAAATCTGTCCTCGACGCTATCTTGTCCAGAGGCAGCCCCCTCCCCATCATCTCTACCGCCCGTGCGCAACCCCAACTCCCGTCTTCCACTTCCATCCTCGATCGTCGCAACAGCACCAGTAGTCCATCCCACAAAACTTGCACTTCCTCCTCAAAGACTCAACCCGTCGCCATTCCGTCCCGCGGTCGTTCCGGTGGCAGTCCCGGTCCCCTGAACTCGGGGTTAGCAGGCACGACGCCCCGCTCTTCCGCCCCCGTATCCGATCAGCACACCCTCTCTCGTCGCCAGACATACTCGGAAGGCACCAAAGACAAGCCTCGCGCTCCTTCCGCTCGCAGATACATCGATCAGGACGGCTCTCTTTCCCGCCGCAACATCACGAGTCGGCCCTCTCTCTCTACCGTCGCCCCTTCTTACTCACCTTCGAGGCACTCTGGTGATTCCCCTACTCAGAACCAATGCCCTTCCGCCCTCCATACTTGCCCCGTAGATCCCCATGTGTTATCTTCTCAAGATCCTTCCTTCGGCCGAACGCTCTCTTCTAAAAAATCGACTATAGAGGCTGCCATGGCTGCCCTTGATGTCGGTAGCTCTTCCGAGAGCAGCAGCGATAGTGGCAGCTCGCGTAGCTCTTTGTCCGATGCCACCGTCATCTCGGATGGCGCATTCACAGATTATCTATCCGATGAATCCGAAGCGGAGCTCCAGAGACAGGCAGAGGCAAAAGCGGCCTTGGTTGCTCAGAATCAGGCCGAAGAACTCGAGTTCAAAGCTGCTCGTCAACAGCTTGCCGGCGTTGGCTTACGGCCACCGAAGGCTTGGGATGATACTAACGAGACCGTACCACGTGCGGCCTCGCATGCTTCTGTCTATAGCCATCATTCTGCCTACCACCCGACAGCATACGCATCTGCGGCGGTGGCACCTTCCGCTCGGGGCTAAAATTGGAGAAGATATTTATACACAATCTGGGTTTCTGTATGTATTTACGCGGCGCTATGCCCGTTTGCCCCTTGCCATCGTGCCCCCCGCGTTCGTCTCAGATCGGGTTTGTGTCTTGTGTATTATTACATATGTTATGCATGCGAGACAGCGCTTGTTATGTAGAGAGTTGGGTCTAGTCCGATTTGGCACTCCTATATGGCTCCACTCCACCTGTACACCTCCATTGCTCCATGAACCTCGCTCGCCATTCCATCACCCCAACAAGTCAAGTTCAAATTTTTAATGCCCAGTTCGACGCGGATTGCCAGATATTCACCGCTTCAACACCAGCTGGCTTCGCCGTCTATCGGGCATGGCCACTCACCCTACTTCGCAAGAGAGGCATGTCTCTCGGGCCCGGCAGCCTCGTTAACTATTGACATCTTGCACAGAGTTCACTGGTGGCACGTTAGCTGCTGTAGTGCCCTGTCACACATCGTCGTTGCTCTTCCTCCTCGGGGGTGGTCCCAGCCCACTCTATCCGCCAAATAAGGTTATCCTCTGGGATGATGCCGCAGGGGTCGAGGTCGCCGAGCTGGAATTTCGGGAACGAGTACGTGGGGTCGCTTGCAGACGGGGCTGGCTCGCAGTGGCTCTGCGACGGAGAGTCGTCATCTTCGAGGTGCACGATACCATCGTCAGACGGGCAGAGTATGATACATGTGACAACCCGCGAGGTAGGCCTCTTTTTTCTCCGGAAATGCTTGCGACCCACATCGCTTTCAAGGAATCCTTGCGATGGCCACCGCAGCTTATGCCACGTTGCTTGCAATTCCGGGGAGGCAGATGGGGCATGTGCAGCTCGTGCATCTGCCGCCATGTGTTCCCCCCGTCCCTCTCGGACCTCCGCCCTCCGTCCCTCCTTCCAAACCGCCGCCGCCGCCACTGAAACATCCAATATCAATGATCGCGGCCCATGAATCCGCCCTAACGACGCTCTCACTCCCTCCATCGGGCCGACTCCTGGCTACCACATCATCACGGGGAACTCTTGTTCGTATATGGGATACGACTTCTGGAAAGCTTCTGCGGGAGTTTCGTAGAGGGGCAGACACGGCGGAGATCTATGGTGTCACCTTCCGACCTGACGAAAAGGAAGTAGGCGTGTGGAGTGACAAGGGAACCGTTCACATATTCACTCTTGTCTCGTCCGGTGCATCGTAAGTCGATTGAAATTATAGTGTCTGGCACTAGGCGACTTACTTTTGCCACGCAGAAACCGACAATCGTCCTTGTTGCCGCTCACCTCGTTCTTGCCATTACCCAAATACTTTGATTCGGAATGGTCATACGCACAATATCGAATACCTACACAAGCTGCTCACATCTCACTTTCCTCGACGTCCTCCGTCCGCTCGTCGAATACGGACCTTGCTGCTGATGAGAAATGCATTGTTGGTTGGATTACCGTTCCCTCTGAGCTCGCCGGGGCAGCGCCCGAGTTCCAACTCGTCGTTCTGACATACAGCGGGGGCTGGTATCGGCTTGCATTACCTCCCAAGGTATCTCAAGCCTCACCGGGTGTGCCCGGTTCCCCTCCGAAGTCGCCATCCGTGTTTCGTCAACGGACTTCTAGTATCTCGTCCGTAACGTCTCTTCCTGAAAAGGGTAAAGGTAAGGAGCGGGAAAGAGAGAGGACTGGGAGTCGTGAGTTGGTTCTGCAGGAGTATCGAAAGTATGGACGATGGGATGGTTGGGGTTAGTGCACAGGAATACGGTACATGCCAATGCTCGTTGCTGGTTGTGGCGGTGCTTCCTTGCAATCAGATGTCGCTCATATCCGTTGGGACTCCCTTGGGGCCAGGATGTTCTACCTGTGGTTATTGTACCCCACCAGGGGAGAGGAGCGTGGCCGAGACCAGCGTCAAGAGGGCTGGTCTCATTGCATCCCAGCTGTCCTGTGCTGTAAGGGTCCTCGAAGCTCCACCGTGACCTCGCAACCGCTCACCCACGAAAATAGGTATACCAGAAGATGATTGACCGCGGATGGCGGAGGTCTGGGACGTATTGCTACGCCCCCGACCTCCGTCGCTCGTGCTGCCCGCAGTACACGATCAAGTTTGTGGGACTCTTGCTTCTGCTCCTTCCGAGGTACATCCTAAGCACCCTCCAACAGGCTTGATGCTCTCGCCTTCAAGCCGTCGCGCAGTCAGCGAAAGCTTTTGAACAGGTTGGAAAGCACGTTGAGAGAATACCTTGATATCTCATTGTTGCCAAGGTGGAATCGTTTCGTCTGGAACGGTGGGGATGGTGATGCCGCTCCTGATCAGTCAAAGCGGAAAGGCTCGCAAACAACCGCGTTCTGCCTGACCTCTTCCATTCATAGCTCTGAGCGGGCACTCTTCCCCGCTGGCGAGGAGCCACGACACGACTTCCAGGTGCGCAGTACATTGTTGACCTAAGCTGTCTCGTAAATTCATTCTTGTAGGTGACACTCGAGCGATCATCGTACACCGATGAAAAGTATAGGCTTTATGTCGCATACCAGACACAGATCCACCACGATGATGACAATACGCCAGGCTCATTCAGGCGATTCTTGGTGCATTCACCGCTGATGGTGAGTATCTCGTCCAAGTTATTTTGGGCCTTCTTCACTTGACGGGTAAAGTCAGAACCCATTCCCTATCAGACCCCACCCCCCGAGCACCTACCATCACACTTTGGATCCTATCACCAAATGTACAGATTAGATGGCGAATTGATTGCAGTAGGGGTACTGGACATTTTACCTGGTTGCGTGTCTAGCGTCTATTTCGTGTATGATGCAAGGTGGGAGAAATTCTCTTTGGGAAAGGTATATCTCTTCAACGCTAAAACGAGTGTATTGTTGACATGTCAATTTACACACTAGCTCAGTGCTCTTCGGGAAGCAGCCCTCGCGCGAGAAATATATGATGCTGGGATCACCTCCCTGGACGCGCTGTATATGGGTACGCGTAATTCTGCTTCTCTTTCCCCAGTGACATAACCTTGTTAGGCTTTTACATCCATTCGTGCCCAAAAATGAAGTACAAAGGAGAATACACCCCATCTTTCCTCGCTGATCCGGTATGCATGCCGTAGGACAAACGTGGCTGTCTGACGAGCCTTTGGTCAGGAGGATTATACGTGGCACCCTTTGAAGGATTGCACAGAGTTGTTGGACAAATATCGGTACGCTGCCTTCTCTCAACCCGGTCATTCATTAGCCGGTTTGGACGACTCTGGAGAGGGTGAGGATTTTAACACAGCAGAGTATGCATAGGCTAAACTATTGCAGCTATCCAAGTCGACGATGAAGAAGAATTGGCAAGAGATGCGAGAGCCGTCTACTCCATCCAAGATAACACAGTTTCTTTGATTCCTGTGATTGTGAGGACTGATTGCCTTTCTTGTCTTTTTCACTAATCATACCCTGGTATAGATGTCCGAAGGGTGGGAAGAGCGTTATTCTCGTGAGGAAATCGTGGGCTGCATACGTGCGTTGGGCGCAGAACTCTCGAAGGAGATCATTTTCGGAATGTAAGAAGGAGTTTTTTGGTGGCTTACTCGGATTTGCACTGTCTGGACTATAGTATTGAGTGATGGATTTTTGAGTGAAGGAGCGAATCGTACTTCCAAGTGGCGTGTACTAGGGGTTCTCGTCCCACGCCGGGGCCGCGTCAAGAACGCGGTGTAACTTACGACAACACGGCCTCGACTTACGATCATCGATGACCGACTTTGCGCAATACCTCGACTCCTTGGTCATTTCTCGAGGTACGAACTCTGATCTGAATTTACAAGCTCAAGCTCTTGGCGAGTGGACGAGGTACGCGGACTTGAAGCTCTTGATGAACTATCACTCGACGAGTCATTTGCATTAGTCCTGGCAAGGCGTTTGGACGGGATGGTATGCAAGGGCTCCCCACTGGGTTGGATGTACGGCTGTTAAATGATCGGACGTAGATGGACTTCCCCAAGAAGATGATCCAGTTGATGAGCCGTGGTGTACCGTTCTGGATGCCTTCTCCCAGGACGCCGAGTCGCCTGCTGTCAAGATCGTCTATCAAAGTATACTCAGGTTTGTCTTCTTTGGGAGTAGCTTCTCGAGCAGCTAAACGACCAGGTGAATAAGTAAACCCGAACCTCATCATGTACTGCAAGTCCTGGTGGACCTGCTCTCCAGCTCACGCACGCACGAGGATATCTCGAACGAAGTCGTTGAGCTCGTGGGTTTTGATCAGATTGAGCTGGTCGCGGACTTGCTAGATTCGCGCCGTTCAGCTGCAAAAAGTGTGAGTACGTATTCCCGTATTTCTTTACTTGGATATCGAGTTTTGTATAGCTCTCTCGTCACTTGGATCTGAGGAAAGAACAGGAGACAAATGGTGCCAAATCTCAGTCGTCAGGTACGGATCTCTTTTCTTTGCCGTATCATGTTGCTCAGCGAATCTTGGGCAGCGGGCGGCCCAGTTAGTCTTGCGCCAGAGGACGCTCGGCGCCGAGTCGAAGAAACGTTGAAGGCGAATGCTGCTCGACCCCTGTTCACTGGGACAGCGGTAAGTTTCGCTCTCTAGAAACTAGACCAGCTGCCAACCCCCATCAGCAAGAAGCCCCGGAAGTTTTGCCCCACATCTATACTTCCTGGTCTAATACCGGTGGCGGAAGTATTTTATCGCAATACGGAAGCAAGTATATGTTGCCTATTGGGACTACAAAACATGACTATGAGGTCGGTCTTGGCAGTTCGTTTCTTGCAGCCCGTCTCATGTTTTCTTCAGGATTATGAAGAAGTGGTCATACCTCCGGCTAAAACGGTTCCGCCACGAGACTCCGAACGCCTCATACCTGTCTCTGGACTCGATGAGCTAGCTCGAGGATCGTTTCCGGTAAAGCGGCTTCACGCATCTAAACCAAAGTTGGCTGAACTCCAAACCCACTAGGGATACACATCTCTGAATAGGATACAATCTATCGCATACCCCACCGCTTACGGTTCCAACGAGAACATGCTCGTTTGTGGTAAGCGTTTGCGTTAGACCGATTTTCTGAGTCTTTAATCGATGTTCCATAGCTCCAACTGGTGCTGTAAGCAGCCTATTGAACAAATGCCTTGAAAGATAATGACTCGCGTAAAACAGGGTAAAACGGATGTCGCTATGTTGACCATCCTGCGCGTCTTGGATCAGCATAGGTCGATTGTTGCTCCGGGATCACCCCTGCGAACCTCCATAAATCGTGACAGCTTCAAAATTATATATGTGTCAGTCCAGGTGATTTCTCCGCCGTAAATACACTTATAGCGGGAAGACAGAGCACCAATGAAAGCCTTGGCCTCAGAGATTGTCCAGAAACTCGGGAAACGTCTGAGATGGTTGTCAATCCAGGTTAAAGAATTGACTGGTCAATATCTTCCGTGTACTCCTTGAATAATGGAATGACAGACTAATCTACCTATAGGTGACAAACAGCTCACAAAGGCCGAGATCGCGGAGACTCAGATCATCGTTACAACACCTGAGAAATGGGACGTAGTCACCCGGAAGCCAACGGGCGAGGGCGAACTCGCATCTGTATGTATCTTCCTTTCATTAGTGTTGGCGGACCGACAAAACTGAGACTACGCAGCGATTGAAACTGCTCATTATAGATGAAGTCCACCTTCTTAATGAAGAACGAGGTGCTGTGATTGAGACCATCGTTGCTCGAACTCTACGTCAGGTGAGAGCAGATTGATGAGTTCAGTTCAGACTTAGAACTTGAACAGGTAGAGTCTAGCCAATCCATTATCCGGATCGTGGGTTTGAGTGCCACTCTTCCAAATTACATTGATGTAGCTGAGTTCTTGAGGTCAGTGATATTCGTGGTTCATGTACGTTCTTGTTTGACTTGGGGGAGTTATGCAGTGTCTCTCGATATACCGGGTTGTTCTTTTTCGACTCCTCCTTCCGACCGGTTCCACTAGAACAGCACTTCATTGGCATTAGAGGCAAACCTGGGAGCGCGCAGTCGAAAAGAAATCTTGACCGCGTCACGTTCGAGAAGGTGTCGGAGTTGGTTCGTCAAGGCCATCAGGTCATGGTATTTGTCCACGCACGTAAAGAAACTGTCAACGCTGCGCGCGCTCTCAAAGACGCCGCTGCCATAGACGGTACACTTGATGACTATAGGTGTCAAGATCATCCACGGTGGGACATCTTCCGCAGAAATATTGGCGAGTCACAGAACAAAGAGATGAAGCAATTTTTTGACGATGGCTTCGGTATCCATCACGCTGGGATGTTGCGATCTGATCGTAACCTAATGGAAAGGATGTTTCAGGAGAGAGTAATCAAGGTGCGGGCGATCACTGGTTATTCCAACAGTCTTTGATGATATGCAAGGTTTTATGTTGTACTGCCACCTTGGCATGGGGAGTCAACCTACCTGCACACGCAGGTGTGTACTGAATCAAATTGCTGGATGACGCCCACAAAGTAGGATAGTTGTCATCAAGGGCACGCAACTATATGATAGCAGCAAGGGTTCGTTTGTAGATCTTCCTGTTCTGGATGTCCTGCAGGTTTTTGGTCGTGCTGGGCGTCCCGGCTTGGAAAGCAGCGGTGAAGGATATATCTGCACGACGGATGACAAACTTCCGCATTACCTGGATGCTGTTGCTTCGCAGGTGGGCAAGTTTCCCTTCGCAGCTGTCATAAGTATATTGACAAGAATGCTCAGAATCCGATTGAATCACAGTTAGTTCCCGTCACCCTCACCCTCGAGCGGGATACTCAACTTTGGCAGATTCCAGCTAGGAATGGTGGATGCATTGAATGCGGAGATCGCTCTGGGAACCGTGGCCAGTGTTGCGGAAGGCGTGCGTTGGCTTGGATACACATATCTTTTCGTCCGAATGCGTAAGAATCCGATGCAATACGGTAAGATCCACTATGAGAACTGAGTGCTATGGCTAACTCATCTGGAAGGAATCTCACGAGAAACGCTAATCGACGATCCTGAGCTTGTTCGCCGACGGACAGAGCTGATCGAGTTATCGGCACGAAAACTAGCAGAACTATCCATGATTGACTTCAACGGTGATAACAATACGTTTACCATCAAGGACGTCGGAAGAATAGCTGCAAAATACTATATTCGCCATCGATCAATTGACGTCTTTACGACTCAGTTCAGGCCACAGATGACCGAGGCGGATACTTTGGGTATGCTGAGTAAGAGCTCAGAGGTATGTCATTTCTTCAGAGATGCACAGTTCGTGATGCTATTGGCGACCCCGTCGTAGTTCGATCAGATCCAAACGAGAGAATCAGAAGTCAAAGAACTGGAACACTTGATGAAGTTCATTCCTTGCGATGTTCCGGTAAGTAGACATGTCTGTTGACTATTGGCGCATTTAATGGCAGCACAGGGTGGCACCGACACTAATCAAGGGAAAGTCAATATACTTTTGCAAAGTTTCATCTCCAACCTTCCTGTTCAAGACTTTGCATTGGTGTCGGACACTGCATACGTGGCCCAGAATGGCGGTCGTATTGTGCGAGCTCTACTAGAAATCGCTGTCAGCCGAAAATGGGCCAATGCAGCAATTACACTTATGGGGATGAGCAAAGCCGTCGAAAAGCGTATGTGGCCTTATGAAGAGCCGCTGAGGCAGTTCAATTTGAAGGCGGAGATCCTACATGGCCTCGACGAATCGCGCACGGAATACCATCCTGCAGAGCTTGCCACGTTCACGGCCGCCGAACTAGGAAACCTTATCCGGCTCAACGAGTATCAAGGTCGAGCATTACTCGTCGCAGCCAAACAGTTCCCTTCCCTTGAACTGGAATATTCCTTGCGTCCACTTGGTCCTGATATATTGAAGGTTATCGTCAAAGTGACCCGTGCCTTTGACTGGAGCTCAAAAGTGCATGGAATTATCGAGCCATTCTGGTTATGGGTGGAAGACCACGAGGGGAAGACGATACTTCAATTGGCGCAGATCGTCTTCCGGGAATCGACAGACTTTCTGAACGTAGAGTTCGTAATCGCAATATCCGGGGGTACCTTGCCACCATCAATCAATATCCGACTCGTCTCCGACAAGTGGTTAGGAGCAGACAATGAACTTCCCATAGAGCTGGAGGGTATATCTATGCCCGCTGCCTCCCATTCACATATACGACGTTTGGATGTCGGTTTCTTCCCTATTTCTTCCATGCATCTCCCGGCACTAGACAGGCACCTTTCTCACTTTCAAGAATTCAACGCCATCCAGACGCAAGTATTCTGGAGTATCATGAACACAAAATTGAATGTCCTGATTGCCGCACCCTCGAGTTCCGGAAAATCTTTTTTGGCGCATATGGCCGTCTGGTACGAAATGTCTTATGCTTCGTGATCAGCCTGAGTGATATAACCGGCCTGTAGGAAAACGTTACTCAAATCAACACCATCTTCCTGGGTCCTTATTGTTGTTCCGAACGGCAATGCTGCAACAAAAACGATGTCAGAGATGCGGTTTATATCCAGCGCCATTGGCATTGGACTGGAGTACTCGACTGGCACCAACTTATTCACCTCTCCCAACGGCAAATTAATAAGGGTGATCACTGCGACGAAGCTTCTTGAAAGCTTTAGCCTCACTAGTCCAACCCCCATTCGAAGTCATCCTAAAGTCATTCTGTACGAGGACCTAAATCAAATGGACGCTTCCTACGAACTTGCTATCGCTCTCACAAAACACGCGACGGAACGCTTCGCAAGCCGTAGCATCGGTCTGACGAGGTCACTCATCGACCCCACGGACTTGGCGTCGTGGTTGGGTGTTGAACCAATGGGACTTCACAGCTTCCTCCCCAAGAATCGTGAACAACCGTTGATGTGTTCCATCCGGCCATACACAATACCGCACTCGGGCGCGCTTTTCAAGGCACTCGCAAAGCCCGTTTATACAGCGATCCGGAGCGTCCATGCTGATGATTCCGGGATCGTGTTTGTCCCCTCTCGCATACATTGTCGAAGCGTAGCACAAGACTTGATCACGCAATGCGCGTTGACCTCGTTGACTGAGAGAGGGTTCCTCCCAGAGTCTATTTCCTCAATTTACCTCGAGGACTATCTTGCGAGGTTCCAAGACGCGGCGCTGATCGACTTCGTGTCAAGAGGCGTAGGGGTGTTTCATCACGGGATCCCAAGATCAGATCGCAATCTGGTCCTTGAACTCTTTGCCGAAGGAATTGTTAAACTCCTGATTGCTCCTCTTGAGGCTTGTTGGAGTCTTCCGGTGCGCGCGGAGGTCGTCGTGGCCATGGGCACCCAGTATATACAAGGCGATCCTAGCAAGTCGGAACGACGACTGAAAGACTACACGATCGGAGAAGTTGTGCAGATGCAAAGCCGCGCTGTCCGGCAGAACGGAACTGGACACTTTGTGCTGTTCTGTCCGGCGGAAGCCGTGGAAATGTTCAACACATTCATTAATGAAGATGGATTGCCACTAGAATCGGAGTTGTTGGAGACGGAAGTTTTGGGAAAGTGGTACCAGGAAAGGAGGAAGGACGGTACGATACGCAACAAGCAGGACGGAGTGGATGCACTCTCCTTCACGTTCCTTGCTCGGCGGATGATGATGAACCCGACCTACTATGGTCTTCATCTCGACACCACGGAAGCCGAGGCGTTGTCCCGCATAGTTGACGGGTTGGAGCGCAATTAGACAAGGAGACAATCGTGTATTGACCCATTTTCGAATCGAAACCTGATACGCGAACTGAATTGAGAGTCGATTCAGATCAACATGCTCGGTTGTATAGAGAACAGTATAGCAATACTCAATTCTACCAGACGACCTTTGGTGGGATCTACCAGTCTACTCGTCTAAGGAGATATACTTGCTCAGGGCCTGAAGCCGTTCTCCAGCCTGCCTAAGGGTGTCTACATCTTTGCAGAAGGAAAAGCGTGCGTAACTCTCGCCGATGTTAGTGTGTTCCTCACAGTAGAACTAAAATGATCAGCTCGGCAATCAGGACAGTGCAGTACTGGACTCACCTCGCTAACAGGAATGGAGGAAACTCCGATCTCCACAGCGATGAACCAACAGGCCCTGACAAAGACATGAGCTACAGGAATGGATGAAATATACTGCATACCTGAAGTCCTTTCCCCGGCCCAGCACGGATGCTGGGAAAGGATAGTCTTCCGGGTATTTCACTTTAGAGATATCCTGCGACACAACAAAGTCAAAAGAGTCGTCGTCGTCGATATTTTTCACCCTTGCTCACCACCAGCACGAAGTACGTTCCCTCTGGACGACTATACTTCAAACCGAGCCTATCGAATGCGGAGAGTAGAATATCACGCCTCTCCTCATATTCCACGACCTGCTTTTCAAAGAATCCACGAGACTGAGCCTGTTCGAGGCCGCTCGCAGCGGCCTCTTGTAAGGGGGAATTGGTGCAGAATACGATGCGCGTGGAGGCCGCGAGGGTGGGTTTGATGATGGACTCTGGGCCGATTAGCCAGCCAACGCGCCAACCGGTGGCAGCGAAAGCTTCTGGGAGAGAAAATATGAACATCATAATTGGCAAGAGACTGTTCTGTTCGGACTCACTTCCAGCTGAGAGGACCGTGACAGTCCTGTCCCACATACCTGGGAGATTTGCGATGCGAACATGTTTCTTGTCGTCAAAGACGAGGCAGTCGTACTTTGAGTGGAACGATCAGTTGACTGGGAGCGGCGTTAAAGGTGGTCTGCGCACCACTTCGTCCGACATTACTAACAAATTGAATTCTTCTGCGATGGCAGCGATCTTCTCCAGTTCTTCCATGGAAAAAACTTTGCCAATCGGGTTGTGGGGAGTATTGATGATGATCATTTTGGCTCGAGGGGTGATGGCTCGGCTGTGAATTGGTTAGAGATGAAGAAGTAGGGAATGTATAGTGCCTACCGCAATTCGTCAAAGTCGATCTTCCAGTCGCTGCTGTTCGGTCTCTCGCCGGACAGATCAGGATGCAAGGGGACATAGACTGGCTTCCCGCCGTTGAAGGTAACGGAAGGGAGATATTGATCAAAGAAGGGTTCGAACATGATGACCTCGTCGCCATGTTCCAAGAACGCGGTAAACACCGAGTATTGACCTGGTAGGGAATCAATATGGGTCGGCAGACGCCGGGTGGAGGACGGCACCTTCGTTAGCGCCACTGGTGACCAGAATCTCTGTCTCGACGTCTAGGGACCTGTTAAAGGAAGATTCATAAAAGTTTTTGATGGCTTGACGCAAGCGTATGCGTCCTTTGGGGTGGGAGTAGTGGTTGGGCAAAGTCTGCCTGAGCGCCTGATCCGCAGCCTCGACGACCCAGTGCGGCGGGGCAAAGTTCATGTACCCCTGGCCAAGGTTGATGCAGTCGGGAGGGAGATTTGCGGCGCTGGGAAGGGATGAGATGGGGGTGACGGTGAGGGGCGAGAGACGCGCACGCGAAAATTGACCATACGTCCTGGGCCAAGGCGCGTCCCTCGAATAGACGGGAAGAGAAGGGGATGAGGGCAGAGCGATCGCCGTTGGGCTTGGTCATTGTTGTAGTTGGAGGGGTGAGATCAACTGCAAGTGTCGCACCTGAGATCGGACGAGTGGTGACAAATCGACCCCACGACTTCCGGACTACTGAAACGAGCCGAGACCGAACGAGAGAGAATGGCGCCAACACGACGGCCATTAAGTACCACTGCTCATACTACGACCATTATAACCCTCGTACTCGACCCCTTAGTATCTACATTTGGCAGTTTGTTCTCACGTTTGTTACATCCGTCCTGTTTAATTGGTGTTCCAACTTTTTGTGTTCACTCCATGGCTATGGCTGGGCCCATCGAAGAGTACGTCCACCGCATACACCCATTTCGTCTTGCTCACAGTGACTCGCAGGTCTGCGCTGTCAGACACACAGCCTTCAACTAATGTCGCTTCTCTAGCCGAGAGTGACGAAGAAGAGGTTTTCACGTATCCCGCAGACGAAGAGGAGGACTTTGTCTACCCAGACACCTCCGTGGATGCCACCGCACACAAAGATCCCTTTCCAGTTTCCGCAGGTACACCAGAACACCCTTTGGAATCTGACCTGCCTCTGGATTCTGCTGTCGAATCAGATACCGTGGCTGAGACTGCTCCAAGCTTCCTTTCGTCTCCACCTCAAGCCCAGGCTCCATCTCACCCATCGCCCGCGCAGCTCGAGGCCCTGTCTGCTGCTGCTTCTCAAGGTGACCTCATCCTGCTGAAAAAGCTTTTTGCTACCGCACTTCAGGGCAGTGCTCTTGAAGCATTCGCACTCGCAAACGATGCTTCTTCGCGCACGGGCTTCACCGCACTTCATGCCGCTGCCAGTCGCGGATATCTCGACATCGTCAAGTGGCGTGAGTATTAAGCGCTTTTGAACCATGCATGACCTTATTGATCATGTTTTGCCAGTCGTTGAAGACTGCGGTGCGATGTCCGACTTGGAAGATCGCGAAGGAGAGGTGAGTACGCCTCCGTCCGCCCAGTACATCCTTCTCTGACTCTGTGTAGACTGCATTACACAAAGCCGCGTTAAATGGCCATATGCCAATCATTCAGTATCTGTTGGCAAACAAGGCGGATGTTCACGCACGTGATGCAGATGGTTGGACTGCGCTGCACAACGCTTGCTCAAAGGTGAGCCATCTTTCAGACCACTCACGGGAGACTCACCATCTCTCTAGGGGTATCTCGATATTGTACGATGGCTTTGTGAAAGCGGAGGCGCCGCGACTGAAGTGGGCAGGGTACGGGGCGTCGACGTTCGCAATAAAGGTGGTTGGACTCCTCTCAGTAAGTCATTTCCCATCCTTGTCCCTCTTGTACTTAGTAATACCTTCCCAGTGAATGCTGCTTCGAAAGGGCATCTTCCGGTTGTCATGTATCTATTGTCAAAACAAGCCGCAGATCCGCTAGTACGAAATAACTGGGGCGAGACAGCGTACGACGTCGCCGCTTCCGTATTCGAGGTGTGGATTTGCGAGGTATATGACACAGATCTTTCGTGCTTTACTGTCTCATGCAATCCGTCAGATCTTGCAAAGAGCCGAGACTGAGCGATGGCGCCGTACAACCGCGCCATACAATCCCTTGTGTGTGCACACCACCGTACCCTTGGTCTTGTACGAGAATCAACGTCTTGATACTCGTTTGAAGACGCTTGCAGTTTCAGGGGGGCGCCCCAGGTTTTCCCCATCGGGACTTGGAGGTCGCGCTCGTCCTGCGCCTTTTGAGCTGAAGCTCCCCTCTCCCGACGAAGACACTGGTGCAAAACTGGTGGCTTCGTGGCGCAGTGATGTGCAGCTTCCTCTTGCATCTGACCCATATGTGTTGCCAAACATTTCCCGTCGGAACATTCCCGTATTAGAAGGCGCAGAGCGAAGTCACTTCTGGCTGTGAGTATATCAACTTCTGGTTAAATACTCATATAACAACTAGTGCGACAGATCTGATTGGGTCATCGATGACACTCATCCTAGAGTGAGTCCTGATGGTGGGTGGCAGTATGCGCAGAGCTTTAGCGCTCCGGATGAAGTCTGGTTCCCCGAGCCCCCGCCACAGCTTATACGCCTTTTGTCTGGAACTGGGGTCGTGACAACCGGTTTGGCTTCCCCGTCAAGAAGTCACGGACGCGGAAGCAGCAGTAGTTCCTCATCTTCTGTACCCTCCCCTACGAACACGTGGGTACGTCGCAGACGCTGGGTCCGTGTCATGCGTCGTAGACTTTTCCCTCCTCTCCCATTCATGGAACCTGATGGTGCTATGTACGATCTTGCCCATGATGGATCTCTGATTCCACACATAAGTGATGGCGAGCGTGAACAGGGGGATGAAGAAGGCCAAGAACTAGGGCCAATGCGTTCCAACCGGCTGTCTTTTGCGCAAGACTACGTGGCGCGTGCACGCTACCTCGTTGGAAACCGGCCGGAGAGCAATGACGACGCTCAGTCTGCCATTGAAATTCGTCGTGCTATCGCGAAACTCGAACGGGCGACAAGCGAACTCCGACAGGGAATTCTGAGTAAGTATCGTGCGGTGACCACTTAATCTTGCTCATGAATTCAACAGGTGACGACGACCGGGAACGCAAAATACAAGCTGAAGTCTTGTTAAATGCATATAGCAGAGAGCTAGAGCGATGTAGACTTTCCGCGGGTGCTCAAGGTCTACTGAACTCCAGCTCAGACGACGAATTTAATGATGTTGATAATGATGGCGATGACGACGACAACGATGAAGTTTTCTGCTACCCCGGGTACTCTCCTCTCACGATCCATACGCCTTCTGTCAGGTCCGGATCAACCGAGCACTCTTCCCGTCCCGCGATCGCTCGAGACCTTACGCCTGATTTGTCTCAAGCACCCGAGTTTCGAGTTCCTACTCGTGAAGCCCCCCAGAAGATGACCCTTTCACCTCATGCACATTGGGAGCGGGATGATGCGGTACAGGCATGTAACGATTGCAAACGCCGCTTTAGTTTTATTCTTAGAAGAGTGAGTCTCGTTATCATCTACTCATCGCTAGATTCTGAACAATTGTTCGTTTCGTTGAATCTTTCTAGCACGTAAGTACCTCTGGGTCATGACGAATGAAATTTGCCCAACCTCCATTTATAGCACTGTCGAAGATGTGGTCGCATATTCTGCGACCGGTGTTCATGCCACAGGATCCTCCTCGCACCATCTGATATTGTACAAGATCCAACCTCTCCGGTAACCACTGCAACCTCTTCGTCTCAACGTGTTTGCCAGTCTTGCTTCGATCAACGGAATGCAAGTACCCCTGCAAGAGCATCTTCTGCCGTAGAACGCATCGTGGTTGATCGGGGAAGGTTAATGGCACCTGGTCAGATCTCGCGGCAGAATTCTAGCTCACAATTGAGCGACCTCGCAGAGTAAGTTACAAGGCTTTCTTTGATTAACAGTTGGCTCAGGTCCCCTAGTTGTCCTGTTTGCGGAACTAATCTTTCGACTTTCAAGAGTCCGGGGGATCAGGAAGCCCACGTGAAGAGTTGCCTGGATGGTGGAACTCGCGCGTCTCCCCAGACAGTCAAGTACCTTGTGTATGAACTCCCAGCTGAAAGTGCCTTGGTTGGGGTTGAATGTGAGCCATTCGCAGTTGATTTTCGGTTCCCCACTCATATCACCCAGGTGTCATCTGTCTAGAGGAATTTGCCAAGGGCTCTGCAGTTGCACGACTAAGCTGCTTCTGTAGTTTCCACAACGGTGAGAATTATCCGTGGTCTTCATGAGAACGCAACTCATGTCGGACTCCAGCATGCTTGTCGTCTTGGTTGCAGCGTGGGCGCACCTGTCCTGTTCATACACGCTGACGTATGGGGAGGATACACCTCCCCTGGTTACAACCACGACGTATATAAACGTGCAGTACGAACTATGGATACATAATAATACATGCTACTGTCAATCAGGATCTCGCGGTTCGTAGAAAGTACTGTAACGCATGCGGCTCTCGTCCACTCGTATGACATTTGACAAGTCTTCCATGTCTGGAGGAATGATGTTTTGGCCCTTGATGCCATCGTCTTGGTCGTCCTCAAACCAAGTCGAAGGGTCGTCATCATCTGAATCATCCTCGTCCATATCTTCAAGGTCAGAGTCAGTCGGCTTAGAGTTCCTACAAATCTCGGCCTCAGATCGATTTTCTGACAGTGAATGCAAGCGAATACTGACATGAACGCCCATATACGGGCATCCATTTCCTGCCTGGACAATATTTCCCCTTTGACTGGTAAGCCGATGCGTCTTTTCCTGTCATCTGAGCGCTGTTGCCTCTCCAGGTCAATGGCATGTGCACGCCGCTCCAGTTCCACTGCCTCTTGCAGACTGAGAGACCCAACCTGACGACTTGCATTACTGGACGCCAACGGGGCCTAGCATGGCATGATGCACATGAGTCGCCGGGTCATGTCACACTGTTGCACGGACGTACATATCGGGACAACGCCCGCTGTTTAGCGTCGATGACGCGAGGCTCGTGCTGTACGTCGACAGGCATTATCTCGTCCGAATTGATATTCGCGATCTTGAGGCCTTTGCGAATGTCTTCGACGCCTTCAAGCTCTAACAATCGAGCTTCTATAGTTGTCTGCTCGACGGTCAGTCGCTGCACGAGGGAAGAAGTAGAAACGATCCTGGAGCCGAGTCAGCCCAAGACACCTCATGATAAACACGGAAGGGGGGGGTGCATACAGAAGAATGGACCTACGATGAAGAAAGTAGCCTTTTGTTGCGATCGTGCTGGTCGTGCAATTCCCTCGCGGACATCTCTGCAATGGGTTTCGACTTTGGTTTTGGTGTCGCCCTGAAGCCTGGTGGTATTGTTGCTGACCTTTTGGCGCGGGTTGGAGAGGACGGAGATTGGGGACTGCTAGCCCTTGCAGGACCCATGACTGTGAAGGGCGTTGGAGCGGGATAAGAGTTATGAGGGAGTTATGACAGGCGATGGCAGGCAGGCATCGGCTCTTTATACCGATCTCAAACTACCGCTTTCGGAAAGCGGTCTGAGCTCATGCTCACAGCCGCAACGAGTTTCGTGTCTCGACTACGAATACAAAAGTACAATTGACCTTTCACGATACAGCTACCTATTTCATCGGAGCAAATCCCGCTTACATGAACATATCGCCCTGAGAAAGCATTAGCATCAAGAACAGATGCAGCAGCAAAATGTCATACCACCCCAGGGGGCATGAATTCATCGTTGTCAGGTTCTCCCGTGTTATACCCGCCCCTGCGCGGCCTTCCACCGAACGTGGGTCCCAGAGGGTTATTAGGGTCCGGTCCTACAGGGTCGAAACGAGCCCCTGGAGGTGCCCCCATGGGAGGTAGGTACCCGTCGCCACCCCATGGGCCCCTGAATTCGCCTGGTCTGCGGTCCCGCCTCCGGGCGTCGAAGATAGGGTGATCTGGTCCAACAAACATCCCATCGCCTCCGTGAGGCGGAAACAAGGATGGAGGCGTAAATGTATCGGCTCCGAAAGGATCTAGATCCCTTCTTCCGATCTCCAACGGATTGTACGGGCGTAGGCCAGGAGGAAAATGATACGGCATGTCCGGAGGAAAAGGAGGTGTGACAGGTCTCGGACGGGGGGCCGGAGCAGCCTGCGAGGGATTGGCGGCTGCTGCACTTGTGGAAACCTCTTCGGTCTCTTCCGTATAACCTTCCTTTCTGAGTCCCGGAACGAGCTTCTGTACAATTTTGAGCTTCAATTGTGAAACAAAGTCCGCGATGCGGTTCGAGGATATGAAGCCGTGGACGAGGGGTGGTGCGTCCGCTTTGGACGCATCGTAGGGATAGAACGAGGGCGAAGTGAAGTCATTGGTAGATACATCTAACGATGCAGATTTATCGCTCTGAAACGCTGTCAAGGAACATACATGCAAGTGTAATAACGTCATACTTCGAGGGCGATAGCGTTGATCAGAGTCCGCTGACCGAGCCTGATGATCTTCACAAGAAACTCGAGGCTGCTCTGCTCGTGTCTATATCTCACAGAGTGGTCTGTCAGTCCCCTTGTGTTCCAGTCTTCAGGAAAGACGTTGTTTTGGAAGGTTCTCGCTGATGATGAGTCGTCGATCGCAATCAGGCGGAACCCGAGGGCAGTGAATACCATATGAACGAGGGCTGCTAGACCATCGTGGGGGGAAGCGAGACACTTGTTAGACGGAGGAAGGATGGTCACAAGCTGCGTAGTGAGTGCAGCTGGGTCGAGAATATTGCTCGCCATGAGGTGAAAGGGATAACTGGAGTGACGCAACACCGTGACTTTGTTTTCCGTAATACATTGCTTAGTCAACGGCTTGTGATCCTAACAAGACCATACAACACCCTCGTCTGTGCCACCACATTACTTGTCCTCGTTCTTCCATTTTTTCCTATCCATGGCACGCAGGGAGAGGTCGTATTCTCCAGACAGCTCAAACAAAAGGGTAAGACCTTCTCACCGTTCACCTCGGTCCCCTTCGCCGACTAGGCGGAATACCCAAAGACCCAGCAGGAGATACGACGACGAGAGGGACAGAGACCGGGACAGGGAAAGAGATAGAGACAGGGACAGGGACAGAGACAGAGACAGAGACAGAGCAAGGGAGAGAGACAGAGAACGTTACCGGGATGATCGCTACCGGGATGACCGACGTAGAGATGGGCACCGGGGCGACAGAAGAGAGGACCGACGTGACGACAGGCGGTCCTCTCGCTCACCTGCTCGCAGGGACCGTGATCGTCGACCTCTTTCGCCAGTCGCGGCAAAGACCACTCCCGAGGCTACATCTACGCCTCCTCCAGCACCAGAGGACGAAAAACTGAAGGCTAAGCGAGCAAAACTCGAGGCTTGGAAGAAGGAGCGGGAGGCTAAAAAGGCGCTGGATGAAGCAAAGGCAAAGGCTATGGCTCTCGCTGGCAAATCTGCACCAGGTTAGTATTAATCATTGTATCGTTGTTCTGGTCAGATTTCACATCACTTGATCTTGCCCTGTAGCACCACCGGCTCCGGCGCCCACGAAACCCGGGGCGTCACTGAACCGCGCAGCGTTGACTGGCCTCGGCCTGAAAGGTCTCCCATTAAAACCAGAAATTTTGAAAGCGTCGAAAACCGCCGCGGCTGTGATGGACGACTCTGTGGAGACCAAGCGCAAGCTAGAAACTCTCGGTGACATGCCTGCTGTCGATATGACCATGGCTGATGGAGAGGCCAGTGTTGGTGACCTTGAAGTCGACGACGACGACGAGGAAGCAAATCGCATGGACCAGGCGCTAAAGAACAAAGCTGCAGACGCTATGGAAGAAGAAGAGGAGCTAGACCCTCTTGATGCCTTCATGAGCGGTGTAAAAGAGGAGGTACAGAAAGTCAACGAGGAAGATATGCTGAAAATGCATGGTGATCACGGCACCTCTCGTGTTCGGCTCGACGAGCGTATGGCTGAAGAGGGTGGTGAAGATATTGTGGAACCGGTCGTCGAAGACGAGCTCGACGCTACTGAATTGAACCCAGAGGACATCCTAGCGTTGGCTGCGAAGAAGGCAAGGAAGAAGGACATCGCCGCTGTCGACCACTCTCGCATGAAGTACGAGCCTTTCAGGAAGGAGTTTTATGTACCTCCGCCAGACATCGCTGCCATGACAGACGAAGAAGCTGATCTCTTACGACTCGAGCTAGATGGCATCAAGATTCGCGGTGTCGATTGCCCTCGACCTGTTACAAAATGGAGCCACTTCGGTCTCCCTGCAAGCTGGTACGTGGTTGTTTACCTTGTGGGTATGCCTTAACTCACTTTGCATAGTTTGGATGTTATCAAAAGACTCAACTATACTGCACCTACCGCTATTCAGGCGCAAGCTATACCTGCGATCATGTCAGGGAGAGACGTTATTGGAGTTGCCAAGACAGGTTCTGGCAAGACTATTGCATTCCTTCTACCTCTCTTCCGACATATCAAAGACCAACGACCGCTTGAGCAAATGGAAGGGCCTTTGGCGATAGTGATGACTCCCACGCGCGAGCTTGCCGTGCAAATTCATCGGGAGTGCAAACCCTTTTTGAGAGTAATGAACCTACGGGTACGCCAATACCTTTTCCTCACTCTCCCTCACGTACTTATTGCTGCGACCTTTAGGCTGTCTGCGCATACGGTGGATCTCCGATCAAAGACCAGATCGCTGAGCTCAAGAAGGGCGCAGAAATAATCGTCTGCACCCCGGGACGCATGATAGACCTTTTGACAGCCAACTCTGGTCGTGTAACGAACCTGAAGCGGGTCACCTATGTGGTGCTTGACGAAGCGGACAGAATGTTTGACATGGGTTTTGAACCGCAGGTGATGAAGATTGTCAACAACATTCGGCCAGATCGTCAGACTGTCCTCTTTTCTGCCACCTTCCCGAAACAAATGGACTCTCTCGCCCGAAAGATCCTACACAAGCCCCTTGAAATTACAGTCGGGGGTCGCTCAGTTGTTGCTGCCGAAATCGAACAGCTTGTGGAAGTTCGCGCGGAGGAAACCAAGTTCAACCGACTCTTGGAAATTCTTGGACAAATGTACAACGAAGATCCAGAATGCAGGACGCTTATCTTTGTGGATCGACAAGAAGCTGCTGACAACTTGTTACGTGACCTCATGCGAAAGGGCTACTTATGCATGTCCCTTCATGGAGGCAAGGATCAGGTAGACCGCGACTCAACGATTGCCGATTTCAAGTCTGGTGTAGTTCCTATCGTGATTGCCACATCCGTTGCTGCTCGTGGACTGGATGTCAAACAGCTGAAACTCGTCATAAACTTCGATGCTCCCAATCACATGGAGGACTACGTGCATCGTGCTGGTCGGACAGGACGTGCCGGAAACAAGGGCACGTGTGTCACGTTCATCACCCCCGAGCAAGAGAGGTACTCGGTCGATATATATCGCGCCCTGAAAGCCAGTAATGCAGCGACGCCCAAAGAACTCGAAGAACTTGCGAATGGTATGTCTGTGAGCTTCCTATGTTAGTTTATCATTAACTAGGAATGTTTGTATAGGCTTTTTGGAGAAAGTCAAAAGTGGGAAAGCGCAAGTGGCTGGATCTGGGTTTGGTGGCAAGGGCTTGGATCGACTGGATAAGGAACGAGAGGCCAAGGATCGTGCCGAACGTAAAGCGTACGGCGAGCCGGAAGAGGAGAAGGCGGAAGAAACTCAGAAGGCATCAAGTGGCGCTGCTGGCGGCGACGACATGACTTTCGGCAACTTCAAGGTAGAAATCAGACGTGGCCCAGCGCCAGACTCGTCCAAGGGCGTTCTGGGCATAGCTGGGGCCGCTGTTGCTGCGCGGCGACTTGCGCACGCGAAAGAGGAGGAGAAGATACAAGCACAGATCAAGACAGCTCAAGAGGCTGCTAATCGCGCTGGCAAGGACTCGCCTGCTCAGAAGCAAGCGCTCAGTGTGGTTGCCAAGCTCAATGCGCAGCTGAAAGCTATGAAGCTTGTCCTTCAGTCTCAGATTCAGCACGAAGAGAGTGGAGGTCGAAAGGTGAACCCAGACTCGACGGACTTCCATGCGATCATACCCATCAACGACTACCCTCAAAAAGCGAGATGGCGTGTTACGAACAAGGAGACCATGGTCCAGGTATGTGTCAGTCCTCACAATTATCAGACCTTGCAGACATATTTGTGGTAGCTTATCGATATGACTGGGGCTTCCGTCACTAACAAGGGTAAGTGGCGCAACGGCTAGTAGAACTGTGATCACTAGACCTGACACATGACGTGTAAACAGGCATTTATTACGAGACCGGCAAGGAACCACCCCCAGAAGGCCCACCGAAACTCCATTTGCTTGTTGAGTCGAATGAAGAATATAGAGTACGTCTGATCTGTGGATTCGGGGTGGCACATTAGCTGATGGTTGGTCTCCACAGGTCGAGCAAGCAGTGAGAGAGATTAAGCGTCTGCTTATCGAGGCATCTGCCGCTGCACTGCAGGCGGAGATGAGAAATCCAAGTGCGGTGGCGGGACGGTACAGTGTTGTGTAGTAGTAGCTCTATCAAGGTACTATGGAAATTTCCTTTTTGGTAATGTAAATGAACCAACGTCGTCATGAGTGTTCAGTCATATCACGGCCTGTGTCATTCTTAAACAACCGCCACACAGGATGAATTCCTGCGCCCCCTCCCACCTACTTCTCACCACTGAGTGCAATGCTGGTCGACGATACTGTTTCCATCGCATCGTCTGACCACACAGATGTCGGTGATAACAAAACGCGTACTCTTGCTGGTCAAGAGCGGCCCACCGTTGCAGACGATAAAACAGAGGGCATGGGTGTCTGGGAACATAGTCCCAACAACCCTCGAAACTGGCCTTCGTTGAAGAAGTGGATCGCGACGTCTCTAGTCATTACTCACCCCTCATTCTCCATTCTCCTCTCATCCAATTCTGACAGGTCTCCTTCTACACGTTGGTTGTTCCTCTCGCCAGTTCCATGATGGCTCCTGGTCTCCCGGACCTTGCTTTGAAATATGATATCAAGGACCCTACAATCCTTGCATTGGCATTCAGTATCTTCCTTTTGTCCTTTGCCATTGGCCCTCTGTTCTTAGGTCCTTTATCCGAGATGTATGGTCGTGCTTGGGTATATCCTTACGTCCTTCAACATATTCCTCTCTTGACAAGAATTAGGTGTTGCACATCTCAAACCTTGTGTTTCTTTGTTTCAACCTGGGCTGTGCTCTGGCGCCAACTGTCAATTCTTTTATTGCTTTTCGCTTTCTCAGTGCGTCTCCACTCCAGTTCATACACCAGGCCTCAGCTGAGGCTATGTAGGTGGCTTTGCTGGAAGTGCCCCAATCGCCTGCGGTGGAGGGGTAATAAGTGACCTCTTCGCAGAGAGGGACCGTGCATCCGCCATGGCATTATATTGTCTTGGCCCTCTATTCGGTAATCCCTCTCTGACTACACTTTCATGACTCATACTCGCGTCTAGGCCCGGCAATTGGACCTGTCATGGGTGGGTTTATCTCTGAGACGGTTGGCATCCAATACGTTTTCTATGTGATCGTCGCCTTGTCTGGCATTGCTTCTATCTTTGCAATTCCCCTGCTTAGGGAGACGTATGCACCCGTGATCCGCAAGCGACTTCGGGCATGCGGCGAAGACCTGGAGAAAGTTGAACCTGCAGACGCCGAAATGGAGGACAAATTGGCCTATATCTGGCTTAACTTGAAACGGCCGGTGATCCTTCTCACTCGAAGCTTTATTTGCTTCATTCTTAGCTTATACATGGCTTTGTGAGTCGCTAATTTTAGTCCTGTGAAAAGAACTAATCGAACTTCTCCTAGGATATATGGTCAGTAACCACGAAATGAAATTTGTTGTTGAAGGAGACTGATTCCTTTGTCAACCAGGCATCTATTACTTGATGTTCGCTACATTCCCAGGTACGTCTAGGCCTGTCTTTATGACCAATCCTAGCGGTTCCGAACGATCTTTCAGAGCTGTTCGCCACGGTGTACCACTTCAGCATTGGCATCGCTGGTTTGGCATACCTCGGCGTTGGATTGGGTTTCCTTACAGCCACCATATTCGGTGCGAAGATTTCAGACCGAATATACCATCGGGTATGCACTCGCTTTCTGTTGAGGTCTTTGACTCAACCATCACTAAGCTGGCAGCGAAAAACGGAGGACACGGAAAGCCTGAGATGCGCATTCCGGTACTAATACTCGGCTCATTCTTCGTCCCTATCGGATTGTTGTAAGTGGATACTTCCAACGGTTCACCCACATGTTTATTGGCCCCTAGCTGGTACGGTTGGTCAGCGCAAGCCAAACTTCACTGGATCATGCCTATCATCGGGACTACCATCTATGGCTTCGGGCTGTTAACTGTTTTGTGCGTCTTTCCGATGTCCTGACTGTAAAATGCGTGTCTTAAAACTGGGGGTGATCGCAGCCTCCCGATCCAGCTGTACCTCGTCGACACCTTTACGTACTCTGCCAGTGCGCTAGCGGCCGCTTCCGTGCGCTCCTCCGCGTTCTGATTTACGAACAAGGCCTTGACAAACTTTTCAGGTGTTCCGTTCCCTCCTCGGGTTTGCGTTCCCACTATTTGGGGCACAGACGTATGCGAAGTTGGGTTATGGTGGCGGGAACTCGCTGCTCGCGGGACTCGCCATTGTGATTGGTATTCCATTCCCGGTGTGGATCTATTATTATGGCGAACGTATTCGTGCTCGCAGTTCGCTGAACCGCTGACGAACTCGTGGTGTTCTGGCCTCATGCCTCTGGATCTCTTCACGATGTGGCTGACTTGGATGCCTACATGATTTTTTACGTATTCACGAACGTGGGAACTATACCTATCAACGCATCAATACTCTTGCCATAGACCTTGCGAGATTAATTATATGTTAGCATTGTACGGTCAATCGAGTTCATGTTACAGAGATCCGCGGACGGAGTGATGTGTGGTTACCGAGACAGGCCGAAACCCCGTTGTTTGTGGGCTGTACTGCTACTCAGTCCATGACCGTTCATGCCTGCATCGCGCACCCTTTTCTCCACTTCATTCACCTTGCCTTCGACTTCGCGCACTGCCCCATCGATCCACTGCAGACTTTCCAGATGGCTACTCAGGACCTGCGAGATTTGTACCATTGGATCTTCACTGCCATGAGAAGACCCGTTGGCAGATGGCGTTACGGAAAGGGCATTGACCGAATCGATCATTTGAGTAAGAGACCCCGACAGGTCATCGAGGTGTGAATGCAGCTCGGTCGCGAGGACATAACTGACAAAGGAATGGGACGTCAGCAGCATTGTCGGCAAGGGAAATCGACACACTTTTTATCACGTTCCGTATCCGCAGGACCCGTATCGAGTGCACGGAGGCTGCCCCCCTGGCCGCCTAAAACTTCCCCAACAGAACGTTCGTAGGCATCCATGGTCGACGAGAGGTCTTTTTGTTGTTGTTCTATATGGTCGAGTGCTTGCTCGATATCGGTCTGCTCGCGCTCGACAGCCAAGACATGGCTGTATATCGCAGCCAGCTGCACGCAGGGCTCAGGACCTCATCGCGGTCGTCCAAGTGGAGTTTGCACTTACGTTGTTCCCATTTTCCATCAAGGCGCGGTCCCACACTGCAACTTCACCGGCAAACTTGTTGAATTCGCGGACATGGGTGTCAAGGTCGGCTGTCCACCTGTTGACGATCTCTTCAATCGTCTTGCCCCTCAGGACGGACGGAGGAGGGACGGAGATTGCAGTCGTGAGAGGAGCGGCTATCGGCATTGAGTGGGTGTAGTATGTACCGAGGCATGCAACTTACCATCCTTGGGTTTATCTGCGTCCTTCTGTGGCAAGAGGGACACGCCCAGGGTTACTGTGAAATTTCGATGAGCGTGCGGCAGTGTGTATGCAGCCGCGACTGACTTGATGGCGCTGCAGGTGGAGCGGAAGCTGGTGGTTGTGGTCTTGCACCAAATAGGTTCGGAATGGGTGCTACGGGAGGATCAGCTTGTCGTGTCGGTGGTGAGCGGGTGGACTGACTTGTTGAGTTAAACAAGGACATTCTCGTCGTCGCCTGTCACGACGCGTACAACAACTCACATCCACGCGCGTCGGAGTTCAAATAAATCGTATTAAGACAAGCCCCTAATCCCTCTCCTGCTGTGAAGGCGGTCGACCGAGCGATATCTGCAACTGCGACACCATCTTTACAATCTCTTTTTCCAACTCTGCGATCCTAGTTTTCCTGTGCATTGGAAATCAGTATAGTTCACCCGTTCGAGCATCGGACCTACTCGAATGTAGACCGCTCCCCTAACTCAAACGCTTGCGAAACACCAAGCGACCGCGAATTGTCAGATACGAGCTTCCTTCGTCGCTCTTCTTTTGCCGCAACATCCTTCAAGTTCGGCATGATGCGCTCATACTCCCGCTTCAGCTAAGCCAAGGCAGTCAGTACCGAACATGGACAAACCTCGTTCGTCACTCACCAATGCAGTCCTCGCATTCAAGGACCCCTCGTCAAACTTGCCCGCACCAATGACCTCCCCTTTCATCCTTGCCAGCTCCTCGAACCATTTCGTCTCACATTCACTCAGTTCAGGTGATGCGCCATTCATCAGTGCCTGCAAAATCCTGTCCGCCCTCCCCATCAACTCCTTGTGCTTTCCCTTCATCCTCTCCAACCTGCCCGTAATCCCTTCCCCTTTCTCCCCTTGTATATCCCTCACTCTCTCCCTCAACAGTTCGACGATGTGGAGCATTTCCCCGCACTTCTCTTGCATTCTCGCAAATTCCCCCTTTTGCAGTTCATGCCTATCCTCGACACGTCTGTGGGCTAGTAGTACTGTCCTTATGTGTGTCGCCATCGATGTCACTTGCGTCCCAAGGAAACGAAGTGTATCAGGCGTAAGCATGAATTCCCGTGCCGAGGTGCCGGAAGACAGCCGGGCAAGCGAAGGGTGACGCGTTAATATATCTGGTGGTGTAAATGGTTCCGTGCCGAGCAGAGAAATGTATGCAGGAGGTCCATCCATCGGATTAACCAAGTCGCTAGGCACAAACGTCGCAGACGCAGTAAGCTCTGTGGATGTGGGCGCCACTGATGGCTCGGGTGAGGGAACGTCATCGGTATCGACGAGGGTCGTTCGGAGGTTCAGCGGGAAGGACGCAATTCGGAAGGCAGAAGTTAGAATGAGAATACTGTAGGAGAGGTAAACGTCATTGGGTACGCATAAGGCTATCACCGGGTTGGAGCACCTGGAAAGAAATATGAACAGAAACGCACGGGGTATATTTCGTGATTACACTTACCGTCGCTGAATCGAAAATGTACTCAGAATAGGGGACACATGTGTCCCCACAGACTTTTCGAGCATATCACCCAATGCTGTTCCGTCGTTGTCGTCTGCACGCAGAGCCGCCACTAGACTACGAAGCAAGTCTCTGAATTCGAGTGAGTGAACGCCAAAGGCGTGATAGATATAGAGAGTATCGTCATGTATTGGGTCGGCGAGAATGACGGGATAGTTTGCTTGCAACAAATCCAATAGCGAGTCGGCTGACGATGATGGTGTTTTCAGCATGGAGATAACACCCAGGTCGATCGTCTCGTATACAGCGAACATAGGAAGCTCGCTGGCCCTTTCCTACAACCAGAAATCAGCCCTCCCCCACAGGGACAACAAGGAGAAGATAAAAACTCACTTGTCTGCTCTCCCATCGAGCTTCAACTTTCTCGACATCCAGGTAAACATCTGCTTTCCCATCCTGATAAGTGACGACAACGATCCCGAGTCTCTCTGTCTCTCCCTCGTGTTCCTCCTCCCCGTCATCGGTGAAAGCCATATAAGCAATGTCGGTTGCATCTCCCCCTTCGCTACCCTCCAGTGTACGTGGAGAGGGTTGAAGGAGGAACGGGCCTTGTCTCAAAGGCTGGCTTTTAATGGTGCTGGGAGGGTGCATAGGTATTGACTGTGATACAGCAGAGATCGCTGTACCTGGAGGAAGTTGTTTGATAAGCGTAGAAACGTATTTATGTTGATAATCATAAAGGGTCGTGAGGTTAGACGTAGATGCTGACGAGTCTTCTGACAGAAATTCTTTTTTTGCGGTGATGAAGCATTCGAGCGCCAAAACGAATGAAGACGGAATTGAACTAGATTTGATCGTGATCAGCGTACATGAATACGATGAAAAGCGCAGCTACAATACACTCACGCGTTGCGGGGCATGTAGGGACAAATGGCGTAAATGTCTCCTGAGCGAGTCAAGGCATAAACGGTCAAAGGGCCCCAATCAGCTCTCCCCTTTCCGAGAGTGAAAGACGCAATCTCGCGTTCCGCAGGATCTTGTGCTAGGAATGACCCTGATTTTCTATCCGGGAAGAAAGAGAGCACCTGTTGGGGTTCCTCTGAGTCGACCGAAATGTCATACTCCCTAAGAGTAGTGGTCAGCTGGTTCGAAGCAGTGTAACGACAATAGCTTGCCTAAGTTTTCCCTCTACGGTCATGACCATGAGCGTTGATCCAGCCTCTCCCCACGGGTGCCAGTCGATTTTGGCAACGGGCACTGAGGATGTCATCCCATGATAGAATTGTCCCACCTGGACCGCCCTGTAGTGACGGTGAACGCAAGGTATGACAAAGGAAGAAGGGCGCATACTTGCAATCGATGGACGAGGAGACAACCTTTGTATAACCGACACGGGGTAAAACGACTACCGCGACCTGGTGAGCACCTGCGACCGCAAGAAGCTTACCACTCGGGTTCAGTGCGAGTTGGCGAATTTGAAAGTCGACGGTGGGGACGTGGAGAACCTGGTATTGATGTTTACATGTCTAGCCTGACCAAGTGCGCACTTGTACGTACCTTGTAGGACTTGCCCGCCTCGCGACCTAGCTTGGTATCCCAAAGGGACGTCATCCTGAGTTCTGAGCCCGCGGCGACAATGAGATCTGCATCTCTCAGAGCCATGAGCTGGCGGCGACCCGAGAGGACATAACTGTGGTCGGAATGAGCGAGGGTTTTGGTCGAGAGCTCGAGGGGCTGCTCCGCAAGGGAGTTGTCTTGTCCCGGTTGAGGATGAGCTGGGGGCCGAAAAATGGGGTGAGCATCAAGCAAGGTGTGCCAATCGTCGTGCGCGATGGCGTCCGCTGTGTCCATTGAGGTGGTCGTGGTAGTTGTCGACGATGAGCACGGCGAGCCAGCTCGCCGTCGCGTCTGGCCTGGTTCGGTCCGTCTTTCTCACGAACGCGACGCTGGCTTGCGCGTACAATCAGTCTTGAGCTTGCTCACTAACCACGATGACCTCCATCGGTACAGGCTACGATCTTTCAGCGAGCACTTACTCGCCGGACGGTCGCATATTTCAGGTGCGCGATCATCACACAGCTCTCCTTCATCTCAGACATCCGTCATCCAGGTCGAGTATGCTAACAAAGCTGTCGAGAACTCGGGGTATGCGTCTACCTGTCCCTTCACCGATCACACTCATAAATCATGTCATTAGCACGGCGATCGGCCTCAGAGTCAAGGACGGTGTCATCCTTGCCGTAGAGAAACTCATCCATTCGAAGCTCCTTCTCCCAGGAGCTAATCGACGTATCCAGACAGTAGATAGGCACATTGGCATGGCAAGTTCCCCAGTCCTCCATCCCTCTATTACCATTGACCATTATATCTAGGCTACCGCAGGGCTCCTTGCAGACGGCCGCAACGTCTCAAACAGAGCACGCGAGGAATGTAGTCACGTTCGGAGTACCTTGAGGGAACAGGCCACCGTCAAGGTATGTATAGGCACACTCACTCGTACTCACTCTTCTGAGCAACACACGGGCTTTAATAGCACATATCAGATCGCCTGGCGCACTACGCGCAAATGTATACGCTCTACTCCTCTGTCCGACCATTTGGTATCAGTACCATCTTCGCGGGAGTTGACAAGACCGGTCCATCGCTCTATATTGTTGAGCCTAGCGGCGTTTGCTTGGTGTGTTCTCCCCTTGATGCAATGCTCGCATATGCCGATGTGTCAATCAGGGATATCACGCAGCAGCCATTGGCAAGGGACGACAATTGGCCAAGACTGAACTAGAGAAGCTTAAACTCTCAGAGCTCTCTACGCGGGAGGCAGTCATGGAGGCTGCCAGAATGTCTGTTTCTCATCCCTCACCTGTTTCAGTTGCTGATATTATCCCAGAATATACCTCGTCCATGATGACAACAAAGAGAAAGAATTTGAGCTCGAGATGTCATGGGTATGCAGCGAGTCGAACGGACTGCATGTACCCGTACCGGCCGACCTGGTAGCAGAGGCAGAACGAAAAGCGAAGGAGGCACTAGAAAATTTCGAGTAGTTCCTCATGTCTCTGTAGTCGTCGCCGAATTCATTCTTGTACTCTATCACGCCGTTACATTGCTTGAAGGGTTGCAGAAATTACTTCATTGGAACGGCATGTCTACACGATTTGCTCAAGTTCGCGTGCATAGGCCAGGTTCGCTGCAATGAGCTTCTGCTTGGGGATCTCCGTCTGTTCGTCATTCTTGCGTGCAAATCTGATAAGACCTGCGGTGAGATCGATCTGCCACCCTCGCTGCGAAAAACCACTTTAGTAGTGAAAAGACGACGGGCGCGGACAAGCACACACCTGTTGCGCGAATCTCAATAGGTCAGACTGGGAAGTAAAGAAGAGGAGCGTAGCAGCATCCTTCAACGGAAGGCTCTCATACGCCGACTCTTCACAACTCGCAATCTCATTCCTGCTCGCCAATCGTGAATATCCGCCATACGCGGGCCCGTCGGTCAATGACGCACCTAATCGTTCCCATGAGACTGTCCACAAAGAACCTGTACTCTTCCGCAGGCGCCTCCTCTCTTGCATTCCATACCTTGGAATAACTCCCTTCCATAAGCCATCGTTCGAGGTTGACGGGGTGTGCAATATAAGGATTAGCACTAATTTCGTCAGCGGGCAGCGGTAGGGATTCGAGCGTCGTGTGGAAGTCTGCGATTCTGTTTTGGGTGAGGAGGCGGATGAGGTTCAGCCCCCGAACGGGAAATTCGCGTTTCGAAGTGGGTAGAACAGATCTGCCATGAAGAGGAATGAGGTGTTGGGAACAGTGTCGAGGAGGATAGACAGCCTAACCTAAAGTCGGTATAAAACGTCTGTAGTTGCGAAAAGTACCTATCGAACGAGGGGACGTCTTTGGCTCGTATACTGCAGATAGCACCGATCTCGAGAATGTCACCTGCAATGTACAGTGAGACGTGGCGGACGGGGACGGCCTAGGCAACTTACGGGCGACGGTCAAGTCTTGCAAATTTGCCTCGGAGGTTGGGATGAGAAGGCCTGTCTGTATCAAGCCAACCTTTAGGTCGTTTGAGACTTTGTCAATTGTACGACGAAGGACCTGCAACGCACCTTGAGCTGGTCAAGCAACGCGCCGCATTTCTTGAGATCGGTGGGGCGTGCATCAAACGCGCGCTGCAGTTCACGGTAGAGGACGCCCAGCTGTCGAGAAGCCATCGCGGACGTTGCTGAGCAAGTTGCTGAGAGATGACGCGTCTCACTCTGGAACGCGTGTACACTCAACACAGCTACAATTCACATCTTGTCCTTCATCATCATGGATCGCATCGACATGGACAGGCTCAAAACCGGCGAGGTCAACCTCGGTGTGCGTATTCGTTCGCTTGCTGGACAATCCTTATCTACATCTACATGCACTCTCGCAGACGTCCATCATGGCCGTCCAGTTCGACAAAGGCGTCGTCGTCGGTGCAGACAGTCGTACAACGACCGGAAGTTACATCGTTCGTCACTGTCCTCTCCCTAGCCTTTCCTCTCCTGATACGTTTGCACCACAATCCAGGCCAATCGTGTAACAGACAAGCTCACTCATATCCACGATCGCATATATTGCTGTCGATCAGGGTCAGCAGCGGACACACAAGCCATAGCTGATATGGTCCACTGGAACTGCCAGCTGCTCACGTACGTTCAACGAGCTCACTCTCGCTCGCGATTTAACACGCATCTCTGAGAATAGGCAGGCGCGCAACGAGGCTCCCACCGTCGCACTCGCTGCCGCTTTGTTTGAGACACTGTGTTACAGAAACAAGGATGCACTCTCTGCTGGGATCATCGTTGCTGGATGGGACAAGGATGTTGGTCCTAGTGTCTACAATATTCCCCTTGGAGGTGGCCTTTTCCGTCAGCCGTGGGCCATTGGCGGTGCGTCGAGCGGCATCGCAGTCGTACGTTCTCTGACCAAGGCTTGTTTTGATGCTAGGTTCTGGTTCAACGTACGTATATGGTTACTGCGACGCTACCTATCAAGAGGGGTGGGGAAGAGATGAGACTGTCGAATTCGTCAAGAACAGTACGTCTGCCCATGTCTGCCCTTCTGCCAGAAATGTTCAATTCCCATTCCGCAGCACTCGCGCTTGCAATGTCCCGAGACGGCTCATCAGGGGGTGTCATCCGCATGTGTGTCATCACTGAGGAAGGTGTCGAACGGTTGTTTGTACCCGGAGACAGGCTCCCCAGGTTCTGGGAGGGCAAGGAGGTGTTATCGGCACCTTTCACGAAAGTCCCCGAGAATGCACCAGTACCAATGGTTGTAGAATAATTTGTATCGTAAGGTATCAGCCACAACTCTGTTGAGACTCTTGACACGATGCCACAAGCGGACGATGACTTTGCTCCGTTCTCCACTCCTTTCCAATTTCCCAGCTTTCCGTTGCATCAGCAAAGGCATCGCCTTCCCACATCCTTAGCCTCCACAACGCGATCGCGAGCGCAGCAGTGTCTGCACGTTTCACGGTCTGCTCATTCGACATGAGAAGAAACGCGTGGCTGGCTTTCGCATCACCCTTTGCGCGCGTAGGGTCCTCTTCATTCGTGACCCTCACTTTTGAGGTTGGCCTTGTTCCACGGAAATGACGTTCAATGTCCAGTGCTTCCGTGAGCAACTTGTGAAACGCAGCACGGTGTGGTGGAGACGGAAACATGGTGAGACCATTGTACCAAGGAACGCGTGCGTTAGGCAAAAAGGTCGAAAAAGGTATCTCTGGAGAATGACCCTCCCCCCGCCCCAGTGCGTCCTCGGGGGCACTCACATAGTGGAGGATTGAGAGCGGCGGAAGGGGTTTCTTGTGCACGAGGGGGTTTCCAGGGGCACCAGACTCGCTAGACGGGATCTCTGGCTCTTGGGATGGTCGAGGACGTAATTTCGTTCCTGGATCGCGGTTGACGGGAGGGACGACGAGGACTGCTGCTGCATCGGGAAAAGGTACTATGCCCTTCTCGCGCAAGTTTTTGAACTCGGATCGCGTTAGACGTCGGAGAATTGTCGCGTCCGCGTTTGCATCAAGTTCGATTCGCCCTCGGTTCCCTTTTAGAACATTAATTAGCACTTTTAGTTCTTGGAGAACGCGGAGGCGCAGGAGATAGCCGATGTGTGCACAAAGATGTCCGGACAAGTATATCTTTTCATTGAAGCGGGGGAGCGAGACTAATAATAGGGTGAGCTGGTGCGTTAGAGTCGGAGACGGGGCAGCCGACCTGGTGACTTTATGGTTTCAACAGCCTCCTTCCAACAGGGTACGTACACGGCGGCGCGTGCTTTCCTTCGCTTGTACTTCGGATGTTCGAGTCCGTCTGGCATGAGGACCACTGTCGAGGATACATTTTGCGTTGTAGGCAAGCGTAGCACCGCGAGTCTGACGAGGAAATCTGAATGTGAAAACGAGGTGAAGAGCATTGGCACACGAGAGTATAGACACGTACCGTTGGGTAGACGCCTGTTGGAGAGTATGCATCGTCTAAACGGGGTAGCCAGCATTCTGACTGTTGTGGATCGGTCTCATGGCAGAAAAGTGGAAGAAACAAGCGGTCGCACGTACGGTATGGACTCGACCACCACTCGCGTTCTTGGGTGGTCATCTCCCTCGGAACATCGTGTTCTCCATGCACGAGCGGTCCAGAGCCCAGACGGACTCTTGGAGGGAGACGCTTATGTCCTTTGAATACCCGTTTGTCCGTCACCGGGTTTTCCTCGAGCAGAAACGAGCGTGTCCGCCCGGCGAGTTGAAAAGGCGGCGAGTGGCCAGGAATCGGGCGATACAACGACTTTCGCTTGCAAGCACCGACATGGCGCGAGAGGGGGATGTGCTTCGCGTTGGAGGGTATTTCTTGGAGTGCTTTGAGTAGACGCGGTAAGAGACGAGGCATGTTCCACTCGGCTGACTTTGGTCCCACTTCTCCTCCAGAACTCGACATGTATGGTTTTGGACCGCCAGCGCTACTAGCAGTCACATGTCGTGGATTCACAACAGCAGGGCGCTCTGGACACGTTCTTCCTCCAGGACAAAACCAAAGGATACCAATATGAGCTCTAGCGAGCCCATCGTACCCATCACCCTTGCCGTCATCGGTTGTGGCCAGCGCGGGACGGTACGTATCCATTCTCATCACCGACCCTTGGAGAACTGACCCGTTCGTTCACAGAGCTACGGAGCCTACGCTCTCGATCAGCCTCATCAATGCAAAGTCATCGCGATCGCAGAACCCCGCGTGAACACCCGCGCACGCTTTGCCAAGGCGCATGCGGTCGACAATACCCTCGTCTTTGAGACGTGGCAGGATCTCCTCAAGGCATCCGCAGAGACGCTCGAGACTGTCGGAAAGCGCCTGGCGGACGCAGTCATCGTCGCCGTACAGGATCATATGCACAAGGACGTCGTCTTAGCCTTTGCGAAGCAGGGGTATCATATCTTGTGCGAGAAACCGATGGCGACCATCTTGCGCGATCTTGTGGAGATGGAGAAGGCGGTCAACGAGGCTGGGATTATATTCGGGATGGGACATGGTGCGCACCATTCATCCGAGTGTCAACCAAGGGCTGATCGCGTTCACATAGTGTTGCGTTACTCCCCATACAGCAGGGCAGTCACAGAGGTCGTTCGCTCCAGCCAGCTAGGAGAGCTCGTGAATGCCGTGCATGTCGAGCCCGTCGGTTACTTCCACTTTGCCCATTCGTATGTCCGGGGTAACTGGGCAAAAGAAGCGGAGAGCTCCTTTTCCCTCATGACCAAGAGCTGCCAGTGAATCTACTGTTTTCCAGTTTGATCACTCTCATCTAATGATGTTATCCAGCGATATCGACATTCTTTGTCACTGGCTGTCCCCAGCTACTCCTGCCAGGGTTTCATCGTTCGGATCTCTGCAACATTTCAAGAAGGACAGGAAGCCTGTGAATGCTGGGAATGCATTACGATGCCTCGAATGTCCCATCGAAAACGAATGTCCATACAGCGCAAAGAAAGGTACATTACCCTTCGTGCGAATAACCATGCGCAGTCCCTTAACTGTCCGGCAGTGTACCTGGATCCTGTGTCTCAGGGAATCACAGGCTGGCCGACAAGCACCCTAGTAGACGGCATACCTGATATCGAGAACATAACGGACGCATTACACAACGGTCCTTATGGTAAATGCGTCTACGAAAGCGACAACGATGTCTGTGACCATCAAGTACGTATCCCAACGTATCCCCGTGGTCGTCAGGGGACGCTGATCCTGCGCCCAAGGTGGTCAATATCGAGTTTTCATCTGGTGCTACAGCCTCCTTCACGATGGTTGCGTACACCTCCCTCATATGTCAACGCCAAACGCGCCTTCATTTCACGCACGGGGAGATCGTCGGTGATATGAGTACGTTTATGGTGACCGATTTCCGAACCGGCAAGCAGACGACACACTATCCTACCAACGAGGGGGGTGGTCATGGCGGGGGAGACCTCGGCCTTATTCGGACATTCGTCGACGCGGTGCGTTCCGGAGAGCAGTCAATTCTTGGCGTATCCGTCGGAGAAATCCTGACGAGTCATTTTACGGTATTCGCTGCGGAGCAGAGTCGGAGGGAAGGCAAAGTCGTGGATTGTGCGCAGTATGAGAAGACAGTCCGGGCGGAACTGAGCCGTGACAGTTAAAGTTTCGATTTAATTTCGGCGTAATATAACCGTACGGATTTATGGCGGGACCAGGACGTAAGGTTACCCGAGGATGCTGGTTGATTCAGAGCACAATGGGCTTTGTTCGGGAAAAAAAATAATGCCCACTGGCTGGATTGAACAACCGACCTCATCATTACAAGTGACGCGCTCTACCACTGAGCTAAGCGGGCAGTCAGTTGGCCGCACTGAAGTGGTAACTTGGAGACTTTGCCTGGATTCAGATGACCCCTAGCTGCGTCCTCCTCTTTAAGCTTTCGCTGCGGACGCAAAGTCGACGGAAACTGACATGACGACTGCGCACCGCAACCACTGACATGTTAAATACTGGTCAAGCACTGAGCGCTGAGCACCCACGAAACAGTGAAGCGATTTCATGACGAACCAAGAGAGGACACTTGCGCTGCCGGGCGGTCGTACCCTGGCTTATGCCACGTCCGGAAACGCGTCCAGTACGACCGTTCTCCTTTACCTCCATGGCATCTTTATGATCGGAGAGACGTCCAGAGTCTCCCGTACCATCTCCTCCAAGAACGTCCATTACATCTGCCCCACGCTTCCCGGGTGGGGCAACACGTCTCCCCCGCTGCCATCCACGTCCTACGTCGATTGTGTCACAAGCGACATGACGGCCCTGCTCGACCACCTCTACCCCGACAGCGGGCGTGATATCCGGCTCTACGTCGCTGGGGGGTCGTTCGGCACCGTCCCCGCACAGATTCTGTACGGCGCGCCGTACGACAAGTTCCCGTACGGGCGGTGCATCGTCGGGGTGTTGCTCATGGCGGCGCTCACGCCGTTACACTACCACAAGGACTACGCACGGCACATGACGTGGAGCAACTACTTGATGGTCGGACCCATCAGCCAGTGGCTCCCGTTCAAGTCCTTCCTCATCTATCTCGTGACGTTATCGATGGCGAGAAAGGTGTCTACGGTCGAGAACGCGGAAAAGTTTTTGCGCGGATTTCTGTTTGACAAGATGGACGAGGCGGAGAGGGAAGAGTATGCGCAGTGGCGGGCTAGGGAGGGTATCGCGGAGGGTGAGATGGAGAGGAGGTCTGCGGAGAACGTCGTGCGCAGCGTGGCAAAGTCTTGGGAGGGTTTCAAGCTCATGCCTTTGGTCCTGCACTCGGACTGGGGATTCCGGCCAGATGCCTTGAACGAAGAGCATTCTCGTCCGTTTGTCATGTTGGTGACGAGTCCTGGGGACAAGGAAGCCCCGCAAGCGTGGACAGAGTACCTAGCTGCCTCTTACAAGAACACCAAGGTCAAGACACTACGCGGTGGGCACATTGGTATTTTGTACCATATGAATGATGTTTGGGCAGAATTTCTGAAAGATGTAGAGTAGGATTGGTGTCGCTGAACGAATACAAGTGTTATGGGTGCCGCAAAGCGAGAAAGGTAATACAAAGGGAGGTGTCGCAAATAGTCAATGAACGCAAGTAAATGGAAGCACTGTTAATCAATCATGAAGTTCCAGCTCTCTTCTGATTATCTCCCTAACCTCCCGGATTCCTCCTGCCTCCCGCTTGACTCGCCGGGGACTGCGGGTAAGCAATTGCGCAACGCTGTCCAGACGCAATTTGGATCCGGGGCTAGGGGGAGGGACCATCTTGCTCCCCGATGGCTTGGTCGGACTCGGGGCGTCCTGTTTTGCGGCGCCTTCGGTGGCGTCCGAGGTCGATCCAGCAGGCATTTCGAGCCATTCCTCGCCATTGATATCAAGCGGTCTGAGGAAGAACGGACACAGCGTCGTGAGCAATTTCAGTGATTCAGAGGCCTCGGACGTCGACATTGGGACGGGAGAGGATTTCACGACGGAAGCCATGACCTCGGCGGCGGGGAGAGCCCTGCGCTTACGAGTAGTCGGAGTTGCAGTCGACCCGACAGGGGATGAGAATAACATCCAAGTACTTTCGGCGACACCACCCAGACGACCGAGCAAGCAACGTCGACGGATCTCTTCCTGGCCCAGTTTTTGGATCTGATCTCTGGTCAGCTTGCCGCCTGCGACTTCGGCACTCTTGACTTTGACCGGGGTGGATGTCAATGACTTGAGGCGGACGCGATCGTACAGGGCTTGACGTCGAGAGGTGCTTGGAGTGGAAGGTGCAGTCTGGGCATCGGGGCCACGCTGGTGTACGGGTGTTGTGGGGAGTGTGTTGGATCCCTCGGACTGAAGACGTTTACGAGCAGGTGTCTGTGGAGTGAGGAGACCCGCGAGAGGATCGACGCGCTTATGCCGAGGTGTTTGAAGGAGTGAAGGAGCAGGTTTAGACGGCGAAGCATTGATAGGGTAGGGTTTCGCAATGGGAAATGGAACAGGGAATTCGCGAGGTGCGGAGGAAGTTTTTCCAGACTTGGAAGGGGATTTGGAGGGGGAGGTGGGACTAGAGGGCAGGACGTTCACAAGGGCGGCGGCGCCCTTTGGTGATGCGGAAGCAAGCGCTCGGGTGAGGGATGATGGCTGGATGTGAGCGACGAGTTGGGGCAGGTCTGCCATGGGCATATTCGGGATGGGGGTGGTACCCGAATGGTTCTACGCAAAGCAAGATGAGTGGCAAGGGCGAGGGAACGGAGCGAGCGACATACGCTGGCCCAGGTGTCGAGCTTTGAGCGGAACTGCGCGCGACGTTTGTCCGCGTCGGCCGTCCATCGTGCGACTGCTGCCATGCCGCCAGTCATGCCCTTGTCGATGTCCATTTCGACCTCGATGCCGATGCCGTATACAGGGACGCGTTTTGCGGCTGTTTTTGAGTAATGGGAGGTGGGACTGATGACGAAGCCCATCGACCCACGCGTCCAGTCCTTTGGCGGGGGAGCAGCGGGTACGAGGAACGGATTGGGATCGTCCTGGGTGAGCGTGGGGAGGGACGTGGTATCCCACTCCCAGATCCAGCAGATGCGCTTGAGGTCGTGCTCATCAAACTTTGTGGTGAACCCGGTGTAGGTGGCGATGGAGAGGTGGTTGAGGACATTGGGAATGACGCCGGTCTGTTCTGACGGGGCGACTGCGCAGGTGGCGAGGGCATGGGAGAGAGCGTGCTGGAGAGCAGAGTGTATGTTTTCGAGACGGGCGAGGTGGGAAGGCAATGAACGGAGGGGTTTGCGCACGGAACGGGGGGGTGTGGGTGGCCTGTGCGGGGTGTGAGCGCGGTGCGGGGAGAGAGATGGAGACGTACGCGAGTCTGCGTCGCTTTGGGGTGGTTTCGTCGTCTGAGCTAGTGCAGACGCGTTTCTTACGGGGCGACACTCCCAGCGAGGCGTACAACGACATGACGAGGCGAAGTCAACTTGGAGAAAATGCCGTTGTGATCGAGACACGCACACGTGATATTTCCCACGGGCGATACGCCATATACCCGATTCGATGTGCACATCATGGGTCATGCATATGCACCATGGAGGGCCATCCAATGTACGTGTTCCCCCCCCTCCCCGCCCATGGCTCACCCGCTGCGCAGTCGAAACACCCTCATCCAATTGTCATGTATGTCGCTTTTATCGTCTCAGGTCACTACCTTACACCCAATATAGCCGAAATTGACGCCTTGCTCGTAAAAGAGCGCGAATATGTCGTCCGTATCGACGAATTATCAACAAGCCTTGGCGCTTTCCGCGCAGCCTATACCAGCTCGCAGGACGACGTAAAACGAAAGTCAGAGGAAGCAGCACGCCTTCGCTCAGAACTCCATGCGTTAAAGGTCCGTCCCCCCTCCCCCCCTCTCTTGCCCTCTTATCCCTCTCCCAGGGGCAGGAGAAACGTGTCATTTGTCTCTTGGACGGCGATGGGACCATATTCACCCCAGACCTCATTACCCAAGGCCGGGAAGGCGGCCTCGAGGCTGCCAGGCTGCTGACCGAAAACGTGCGCCACTACCTGGCCTCCGATCTCGGTCACGAGAAATTCCACCTCTGGGTCTATCTATTTTACAACAAGCGCGGCCTTCTCGACACCTTTACTAGAGTCGGCCTCTCCCCCGCCAGACTAAAATTTGATGAGTTCATTATCGGTTTCAATCAAGCAGCAGAGCGCTTCCTCATGGTCGACGTCGGCGGTAGCAAGGAGGCCGCAGATGTTAAAATTAAAGGTCCGTTTGCCTTTTTCGTACCTCATCTAGCCTCACTCAAAACACGTTCCCCCCGCAGTTTATCTCGAAGATAATATTCGCCTCCCCCAGACCCACAAAATTATATTCGGAGGTTACACTCTTCCCTTCTTCCTCTGTCTTCGCACACTTATCTCTGCCCTAGGATGTCACGACAACGGTTACGTCAACATCCTTCGCTCAGTCATTACTGAAGGTTTCCGTGACAAACTCATTCTGATGCCTAGTTACACCGACGTCGCCCTCGACATCAAGGCCCTCTCGCTTCCAGAACTTCGCATCCCAGATTTATTCATCACTTCTAAACTCGTTCCTCCATCTTACACATCTATTGCGTCCGGTCCGCCCCCTGGCCTACCTGTTACCCCCCGGCTAGCAGCCCAGAACGCCCAGACTTCCAATTCATCGATAACTTCAGTAACTGCACCTCAGTCTACCACAGATATCCCCAACTCCAGTCCCAAACGTAATTCAATTCAAAGTTATAAATCAACACTCCAAACAGGCCGCAGTGATACCGCTCAGTACGAAGCCAGCGACAGCAGTGGTTCCACAGATTTCAACGATGCTCATCCGGCGCAATTCGTTCACTTCACTCGGAGGATGTCGTCGCCAGGGAGACTTCGCCGCCCCAACCCCAAATTAGTTGAGTATCTTGCCTTGCCCTGCCCAAACGCCTGTCTGACTGAATTCTTGCGCTACCGTACCAGCCCTTGTCGAAACGTTCGTTGATCCCCACCATCATCCATGATAGACTCTCACTCGTCGCACAGATAACCCCGCTCCGTGCACCCTGTTTTACCTTGCACAGTGCCGACACGAATCGGACTGTAAATACGCTCATGACTATCTACTACAGGAAGAACACTATGAAGAACTGAGAGAGAACGCTAGAAAGACACCCTGCAAGGTCACCAACGAGGGTCTGCCAACTCTCCCAAAGTTTCTTTCGTTTTTGCCTTACATCGCCTCCATAGGTGGCATCTGTATGTTTGGCGATGATTGTGTGTACGGACATGTATGCCCCCAAGGACCGACGTGTTACTTTCTCAAACTGGGCAAATGCAAATTTCAAGCTGGTTTGTGTTTCATTATGTCACGAAACAGCGCCCTTAGACCTTGTAATAGCTGGAATGCACCGGAGCACATGAAAATTCTTGCGCGCTCGCTCGCTCAGAAACACGGCAATGTCGAGATGTGAGGGGTTGAGTGTCGTCGGAATCTGCCAGTCTATTTGTACATATATGAGTTTCACCAAATTTTTTTTTGTTTTCTTCTCAGGGTCCGAGTGCGGCGAGCTTTAATGAACACGTCAACCTGATGGAACTCTTTCCGTTGACGTACTCGACCCTCCATTGAGAACAGGTTCGCGTGATTCGGTCCCCCCTTACTGAAACCGTTCATCTTCTCTTGCTCGGGATCAAGATGCTTCCCTTATCGGCTCACCAGAACCCTGCAACCCCACCTGATTAACTACTCATAGACGCTCGTCCTCGACCGGCTTCCATTCTTTATAAGGGGTCGCCCTCCTTGTGCCCGCCATTTTCTCTTCGCCCTGCTTGCCTTTATTATGGCAACTCCCCAGGTCACCGAGGTTAGCCAACAGGCTTGGTAAGTGTACTTGATCCTGAGCTTCGCATTGCAGGCCTTGATTCCACAATCTCGCTTTCTCCTCGCAAGGGACGAGACGATCACGCGACTCTTGAGTATGTCCCCGCATGTCAAATCCCAATTGGTTACTCTGACCTTTCTCGACAGCCCTCTCCTCGATGACAATTAAGCGAAACGTCGACCTCGAGAACCGTCTAGCAGAGCTAGAGGTTGAGCTCGCAGTTTGGAAGCAAGCCCATGCTACAGCGCTCGAGGGGGCAGAGCGAGAGGCACACGCCCTTAAGGGAAGGCTCGCGTCTCTCAACAGTCAAGTTGCATCCATGGAGTCCCTCATGGTCTGTATTATTTCTTGCGGTATTCCGACGGGACTGGTCTCATTCTCGCTTCCGAACAGAGCCAGAGCCTGTTAATCCTCTGTGTCATCGACGGTGATGCTTGCGTATTTACCGAGGCCCTCCTCAGACAGGGCCACGAAGGTGGTCGCCAGGCCGCTCAGCAGCTGACCAAGGCAGTCGCCGACTATTTAACCAGCGAAGACACACATATTTTGGGGCAACTGTCTTTTTGGATTACCATTTATTACAACAGGATAGGACTCACCAGCGCTCTCGAACGCCATCAACTCTGTACCCCTGAACAGTTGGAGGCCTTTACAATGGGCTTTAGCCAGGCGTCCCCAAGATTTTTGCTGGTGGATGTCGGGTACGGCAAAGATGCCACGTTTTCAAAGATTACAGGTCCGTTGCTTGTTTCTGTGTATTAACTATTTAATTTAGGTGATCACAGAATATCTGCAAACCTACATTCGTTTTCCACAGACACAGCGGATCTTCCTTGCTGGTGAGACACCCTACAACAAGCAACCTGCAAATGACTGACACGGATGAAGGTGGTTCCGATAGTACGTACGCGTCGACAATTGCCTCGCTCCAGAGCGAGGGCTTGGTGGGAAAACTAGCCTTTCTTGAAGCGGCGGGTGCTGGGGCGAAGCACTCTCCTCGATTCCGCTTGCCTACCCTATATGTCGACAACGTATTCATGACGCATCAAGCCACGCCCCCTCCCAGTGCCACCCACCACCTCCCTCCTTTGAACGTCACTGGCTTGAGTCTCTCTCTTGTAACCGGTGGTTTGCCAACGCCACGTTCCCCTCCCAGTGTATCAACACCCTCAACTGGCAAGTTGATTGACCCCAACTTGGCAAGTAATTGATCAGTCGTACTCGGAGTCGCCGTGCTGATTCGTATTGATTCGTACAACAGCCGCTTCACAAGCGTCCGTCGATGTTCCTTTCCCCTAGGTGTGCCGGGCTAACACGCAGCTGAACAGATTCACCTCCACCTTGTAATGAATTTTACCTCATGTCCTGCACTAAAGGCGTAAGCACACAATGTCACTGCGCGGCATCATGACATCGAAACATACACACAGGGGACCTGTAAATACTCTCACGACTATGTGTTGACCCCGGATCAGTTGGCGACTTTGGCTTCCAATGCTAAAAAAGCCCCTTGTAACTTTCTCAAAAATGGTGCGAGGCCTGATGGACAAACTGTTGCACGTTCGCTTACGCGTACTATTAGGTCTGCAATGCCCATATGGCGACCGCTGTTGCTGGGGTCACACCTGCCCGAATGGTTCTAAATGCTTCCACTTGAGCAAAGGCAAATGCTGGTTTAAAGGCGGTACGTGCTTTCCCCTGCAGTCTTGTGTGTGCACTCAAGAATGCAATTGGCCACAGAGGGCATGCACGATGTTCCCTCGCCGCAATTGTCGAACCTTTGATACCCCTTAGTAGTTTGCAAACGCACGCCCCTTGGCGCATTGCGTGTATTTGATTGTTCGGATCCTGTTCGTGCTTTTAAAGCGTCCACTCTTTTTTCAGCTGTCGTGCAGATATGTGTACCGTCACGGTTATACCACCTTCGCTCGTTTTCTTGAATATGTAGGACTGGATTTCTTGTTTTGCAATAGCAATTGGTTAGTAACCGATGTCGGGCATGATGCGGTGTGATTAACACCCGTGTGAAATCAATGATAACGACCAACAACGCAGATTCAACGCCCCTCACCACTTTTCCTCCCTGCCAGCATGGCTTCGGTCAGTCCTCGTCTTTCCTCACCCTCCGTCGACTAACAGAATATCCCTCTAGCACGACGAGCAGGAAGATCTTAAGCCATCCGTCACCCCAGGTAGGTCATACGCGCTGAACTGGCCAGTTTCATCTGATCCCGATTCGCAGGCTACAAGCCCGGTGCTGTCAAGACCGCCGAAGAGTACGCTAAACTGGATGCCGAGGACGAAAGTCTTGCACGCTGGAAAGCCACCCTAGGCATTGCCCCTGGTGCGCCTGTCGGAGACACCAATCTCCCCAAGGTACGCCGCTTCATTGCCATCATGCCTCAGGTGGCACTCCATATTCAACGCGTCTCTACAAGGTCACTGTCCTCACCCTCGAACTCGCCTCGCCCACGCTCCCTCCAGGCAAAAAACTCGTTTTCAATCTCGCAGACAAAGAAAAGATGGCGGATATCAAGAAGAACCCCATCACCATCAAAGAAGGTGTCGAGTACAAGTGCGTATCGTCTTCTTTGGCCTGTCGTCGTCCACCCTCACACGTCATCAGTGTGCGTATCACGTTTAAAGTGAACCACTCGATCATCTCGGTATGTTCCTTGTTGGCTCACATCTCAAGCGGCGCGCTTATGAGGGTCTTTTAGGGCGTCCGTTATCTCCAAGTCGTGAAGAGGGCCGGTATCCGTGGTGAGTAGCCCGAGGTTGAATGGTAAATGACCTGTTGGTTAACCTGCATTTAGTGGACAAGTTGGAGCAGATGCTTGGTTCTTACGGCCCTAATCCCGCGGGAGAGCCATACACCAAGAATTTTGACCCCGAAGAATCGCCGTCAGGTGTTGTCGCTCGTTCTGGTTCATACCATGTCAAGAGTCGTGTCGTCGACGACGACGGCGAAGTCTATGCTGGTATGTCCGCTGGATCTGGCAGGCATGCCCGAGTGTTGACGCGTAGCATGGACAGACTGGGAATGGTCCTTCAAACTTGCCAAAGAGTGGTGAACGATTTGCGCCGTTGTTTTTTTTCCCCCTAGTTCCTCCATCATTCACGCATCCTTTTGCATACTATAACTCGTATTGTCCTGCATGTACTCTCCTTATCGCTGTACGTTTAGGAGTCGTGTTTGGCTGTTACCCATTTCTATTTCTCGTTGGGCCTCGTGGGAGGCCAAGCTTTGCGTATTCCACGTAACCATCGCGCCATGTTGGCAAGCAGGCTCGCACAGAAATCCTTGTGCGCGAGTTCGTTCTCGTCTACACGAAATCTGGTACTCTGTCGCAATTCAAAATCGTGTCTGGTAGTCAGACCTCCTATCGCACCACGACCTTTCGTCCGCTACACATCCAGCGTTCCCCCTCCGATGACATGGGTCGACCGCCTTCCAGCCCGCATACGACCGTACGTCTACCTAACCAGAATCGACAAGCCCATCGGCACCCTTTTACTTTTTTATCCATGCGGTACGTCTTTGGACCCATGTTTTTTTCCCCGCTCAACGCCCCCACACCAGCATGGTCGATTACCATGGCGTGTTACGCGCACCAAGCCCCGCTCACGACCTCGCTTTCATACCTCGGCCTCTTCGGCCTCGGCGCGCTCGTGATGCGCGGCGCAGGGTGCACGATCAACGACATGTGGGACAAGAACCTCGACAAGGCGGTCGGTCAGTCGACCGCGCATCGTCTTCATTCATACCTGTGACACGTACACACACCCCCTCCCACAGAGAGAACACGCACCCGCCCGCTCGCGCGCGGTGATATCACGCGTCGTCAAGCCCTCGGGTTCCTCGCGGGCCAGTTGGCCGTCGGACTGGGCGTCTTGCTGCAGCTCAACACGTATAGGTGCGTTCGGTCGGTGTCGGAACGGGGTGTTTTTCTGTTTCCTCATGTCTTCCATAGCATCCTCCTTGGCGCATCCTCGCTCTCCCTCGTCACTATATACCCACTCATGAAACGGATCACGTACTGGCCGCAAGCCGTCCTCGGTAAGCGAACGCGTCCCAAGTTCACTCGCATCACGGCCTGACGCGTGTCCTATTTTAGGCTTGGCGTTCAACTGGGGTGCACTGCTCGGCTGGTCGGCAGTCGCAGGCGCCTGCGACTGGGGCGTTTGTTTACCCCTGTACGCAGGAGGGATATGTTGGACGCTCGTCTACGATACCATCTATGCCCACCAAGTACGTCGCAACTCCAGACGCTTGGCGCTCGGCGATATCTCACCGTGTTTTTTTGATAGGACAAGATCGACGACGTCAAGGTTGGGATTCGTTCGACAGCGCTCTTGTTTGGCGAACACACGCGACCCATCTTGAGCGCGCTTTCAGCGTCGACCATGTCTCTCATTACTTATGCTGGCGTTTTGAATGCTCAAGGCGCGCCATTCTATCTTGGCGTGGGCCTTGGTGCGGCACAGCTTGCAAGGGTTCTTTGGTCCACCGATTTTGATAACCGGGCGAGTTGCTGGCGAGGCTTTGTTGGTTGTGGGTGGTCTGGATTCTGGGTCTGGATGGGGGCTATCATTGATCATGCAAGCGTAGCAGTGGGCGTAGTGTCGTAAAAAATATAAAAGGTCGTGAAGAATTAAGAATGATATGTAAACGGCTAATTACGGGCGAAGGATACCAATAACCCAGATGAATTGAAGTGTGTACAAAGAAAACAGGTTTGAACAACTCGATAACACCAGAGATTGAACAGATACGGAGTGACCAGATCAAGACAGCATTTTACGAGCCTTGAGCCATCCATTGAATGCCACCACACAGAGTGTCCAGCAGAACGCGAAACACGTAATCGCGACTGCGATGTTCAAAAACATCATCATATCTGTTGGGAAATACCGATCAACACGTTGGTGTCACGAGGGATAAGAAGATCGGCTGACCATCACGCCCCTTTCGCATGGCTGCGAGCGTAACTTCTTCAGTACTAAGCATGAATAACAAACCACCGCATGCCAGGAAGAAACTTCCCAGGGCCTCTGTCGGCGGCCGAGAGGGGAGCACGGATTTGGGTGGGCCAAGCCAAAGGAAGAAATATGTCAGGCACCTGAGCACCGAAAATCCGAGCAGAAGCCAACCCCATAGTTCATGGACCTGGACCTGTCCATTTATCAGATACGGAGAATGGGTTGTTACGACTACAGCCGAGCTATACCTGGAAGACATAGGCCTGCGTATGGGCACTCATGGCAGCGCCCGTAACGCCGATAACAAGGGCCGGGAAGGGATTGAAACTGGCTCTGTAGCTGGGTGGTTCGGCAACGCTGGTAGGCCGTACCTGTCCTAAAGCAGCCGTCGCAGAAGCTGCCAGCCAACGTCTTATGCGCCTAGACTCCATTCCCATCCCCACGAGGCCGGCAAACCAAAACATAACCTTGACACAGTTGCCGTTGGACATGGAACGCAACAAGATGGCGATTCTACGTACCGCAATACTGATATGCTGTACCTGCTTTGTTGAGTAAGGATCTCCTGGTTTAGCCCCGAACCTCTCCATCCAGGTGTTGGATATTCCGTAGAGAAAAATGACAGTGGACTCTACGAATTCTGCAGAGATGGTGTTTCCGATTGGCGATACATTCCATGCCCAACCCATCTCCGCGTGAGAGCCCAGGAAGCGAGCGAACGTGAATAGTCCATAACACCAGAATATTCCGCCCTCTGGAATGGATAGTCAGAGAGGCGTCATAAAACCATCGTCTCTTTTCTTACTGATGAGATGAGCGAGACAGTTATTGATGTAGTTATCCCGACAGCCACCCGTGTAGATGATAACACCAGACAGGATCATCGCAAATCCAGCAAATACGAGTGCTCTCTCGAGGGTGGCGTATGCAGCCCGTAAGATACGGTACAGCAAAGGCTGTTTGGGAAGACGATGTGGGGTGACTAGAACGTCGCGAAGGGTTTCGTCGGAATACCGTGAAGATCGAGGAGAGTCCACATCAGCGTCAAAGACGACTTGCTCAGACATGGATGAATGGTGATGGGAAGATGTTAGTTTGACGTCATCGTACCCTTCAGGGTCTTCGGAGCCAATACTGGAGTACTCTGAGGAAGAGGGGTATGTGTCTTGATGGCCCAATACCACTGAACGCCAGAACTGTCTGGGAGTGAGTTTGGAAGTTGCTACGCAAAAAGTATAGAGCCGAGCGAAAAACGCGGCAATATCAACTGCGGATAAAGCTACACTAAGGAGCAAAACCAAGTAACCGTGGGTAGAATGAGTTGAGCCTTCGTACCTGTGAACGCAAGGATGAGGGGAAGCGAATTACGGCAGTGAAGTGGCTTACATATCAGGTGTGAGTTTTCGGTAAAGGCTGCTGGTGGCACAGCCGAGCGCTGAGAGGGCATAGAAACATACCACTGCCACACCATAGTACGAATGTTTAACGGAACGGAGGGCGATCCCTGACATCACGCTGGTGTGAGGGGAGGTGAATTAGGGGAGAGAGAAAGAGAAGACACATACTGGCGGGAAGAGCGACGAAAAAGGCGAGTGACATGAAGAGGACATGGAGCGCGGCGAGGGCAGGATAACGTGACGTGTTGGGATCACGATCCTCTACATCTATGGACCAATAAGATGGGGGAGTGGGGGGGTGCCACTTGAGAATCTCAGTTTCGTTTATCTCGGTCATGGGTTGTCCCGAGTGCATGTGGTGCATGTGCTCATCGTCCCGGACATGAATGATGGCGCTACGGATGGATGGGGCAGGGGAGGCATATACAGATAGGGGCGCGATGAGGAGGAGGAGGATAGAGACGGCGGAGAGGGGGAGGAGTGCTCGCGCCGCTGTGGAGGGGCGCATCGCTGGAGAGCAGGAAGGGAGAGATGGACAAAGGAGGCAGTGAGGCGGGCCCAGTGACTTATGTATCAAAGGACTGATTGAATACTTCCATCATCCTAGAATGACACAGCATAATGACGTCAGCATCACTCAGCATATCCCTTGTATGGCAGGTGGTAATGAGTTGTAGACTATCCCGACAACGTCAACGTTCGCCTATTGCTGTCTCGCATATATCTCGGTACTCGCACTTCCATTTTCCTTGCGAACATACTCTACCCTTTCCCCAATCTCTGTCATTCAGTTCCAGAGCGTATGCTCATCACAACCATGTCCTCGGTTTGTTGCCCTATCCAGGCAAGGGTTCGGGATACCTGAATTGACCGGAACACCGTAAGACCTCGATCAACTTATCGGGATGCGTTCCTCAAGCTGTCTACCAGTAAGCGGCATCTCCTATCCATGTGACAATCTCGCCGAGGTTCTCGCAATACATCTCGCTAGCACAGATAGGAGCGATTAGAGACAGTGACGCGCAATACTTCTTCCTCCAGGCAGCACACTAATAACGACCTGGTAGCTTCATTGTTGACTTGCCGATAGCTCTCCACGGCTTTCTTGTATTTCCCCGCGACGTTCTGTCCTGCTAAGTAGGCTCAAGTTGGTCGGTCTGGCTGACGCGAAGGTCTGACAGGTGACTCAGCCTGAGCGCCTCCTGTCATATGCTCGTTTAGGGCTTGATCACGGTGTCATCCGGCATCCACCTTCTTGGAACTTCAGGCTAGCTATATCCCAGACAAGCGACGACACTTGTGTCAGCGAGCATTCAGGTTCTAGAAATCCTCAGTGCCCCGTTGGGCTAATCAGATGTGTCAATGATGACCAAGAACGCGCGATCCCTTTGACATCCGTGAGGTGGGTTGTCTTACTTTCTCCCACCTGCTCCTCGTCCTGCAATTTTGCCGAGCATCCGGGGCAATGCTGTGAATGTTTGGTGGCCACTGCTTCACGGATCCCCCTGGTTTACAAAGGGAATGGATCTTAAGTCCTTGGTGTGGTGCTTTGAGCGACGAGGACGTGCGCGAGACAAGCAAGCGCACGGCGCACGTAACAGGCTTGGCACGACTCACACTGAATCTTGGATCTCCCCGTTCTCCGAGGTATGCCACCGTTCTTCTCAAACCGAATGCGGGTACTAGGTGGGTGCTATTTTCGGGCTTCCTTCTTGTTTCAGCCTCAGCTTGGTCCGAATGTTGGCCGGCTCCGTACTCCTCGCAGAATATGATTTTCCACGGAGATTGCACGTGGGATGTGTTGCGGGACCCAGCTTCGTAGTCTCCCGGACACAGCCGCCGAGTACTCATTGGAGCAGTATATAATCACCGACTTGATATTCTATGAAACCGACCATCATCTGATTGCATTGATATTAGCTCTCTTCCAAACTTTGATCTGACTAGGGATTGATGACCACTGGCAAAGCTGCTAGAGTCAAACAGGTCAAGGCTTATTCGAATAGCTATCGATACAAAAGCTGTGACAATGACTTGAATTCCAGTAGATATCGTACGACGAAATCGGATACATCGCTGGTACGCGCAGCAAACCAGCCACGGGAACGTGTTAGATCGCTATCTTTCAAGTATCGTGCTCCAAGATATAATAAAAGATCAGAAGAAATTTGCAACATCTCGCTCAGCGACACGAGCAATTATCGGTCATACGTGGAATCGGGGACCGAGTGAAGTAAAATGTAAAGTGGGCATCTGAGGAAGGAAGATCCAAGTGTCTAGAGTAACACCCTTCCCGTACACGTCAAAGAATGGTCGAAGTAGCAATTTCGAGTGACTTACCTCAAGGCGAACTCGCAAATCCGCTTACTTTGTGTCCGGCATCAAGCAGCCGAAACGCTTTCCTCTGCAAGTCTACTGTTGATGAAACTGTTGGGGAATAGAAACACGGGAGTGGGAAGGATCGTATGCGGGAGTGGGAAGGAGAGGAGGGACGGGCTTGCGGTCAGAGAACTTGCGCGTGAGATTAGCACCGCCGCCTTGTCCGGTGGGTTGTGCGGCGGTAGGAGATGGCGCCCGGTATGCAGCATTCGAAGAAGATGCGCCATATGCAGCCGCATGGTACCGTCCGTAGTCCACCGGACCATGATACTCTTGCTGAGGAGCATAAGCCGGCTGCACACCATAGCCATAGCCATAGCCATGACTGTGACCCGAAGAGCTTCCGCTCAGTCGGCGCTTCTCGAAAAAGTCTTCTTGGCGTTCGTAATGGTCCGTCGCACCCGGATCAAAGGTCACGGCGGCAGCAAGATCCCGTTCAAGACGGTTACGGCGGCGTTTGCGAAGGGCGCAGGTGACAACGGTGAAAATGATGATGAGTGCAACGATACCAACAAGGGTAAAGACGCCGCCCTCGAGGGGATGGTTCTGCAAGAATGAAGGGCGAGGAGTGGCTGTCGCCGACGGAGAGGACAGCGTGGAAGTGAGATAGACGACTCGTGTACCCTCAGAAGTAGTATAGACGGTGTCACTTGGTGGTGTTGAAGTTGGTGTCGGTGTAGGGGATGTCGAGGACGTCGAGGTGCTGGAAATCGTCGAGGAAGCCCTAAGAGTCTCAGTAAAGATCATGCAACGCTTTGGGAGAGCCTTACGAGGTAGTCGCTTGTACTGAAGAGGACGAGGGAGTTGTCGAGCCAGTCGAACTAGAAGATGAATGAATATTTGAGGTCGTAGGAGAGGAAGGTCCCAACGATGGTAGGGGAGTTGTAGCATCGCCAATAAGACTAGTGAGTCCATTAACCACGCTCAAGGGGTTGCCTGTGTTCTGCGCAGCCGTAGGCGCTGTACTACCTTGTTTCGGGTCATTTGATGTCGTCGAGCCCTCACTAGGACTGAAGCGAGATGAGTTTGATATAACCAATCAGAGCAGTGACTCACACTAAACCTCCCAGGACTACAATTGGAAGATGCGATGAAGACTAAGGACGCGACTTGAAACAAAGCACTCACTTCCGCCAAGGTCCTGCCTTTTATCGAGAAGACGTCGATGGAGGTCACGGCGTGGGTCCATAACTTCCAGGTTGTGCTTTAACGAGCGAGAATGAACGAATGGCTTAGACTTGCAAACTAGAGTGTCTTATCCCGAACAAGATGGTGGTCGGTGCATGAACGGTGGAGATGGGGAGGAAGAGGAGGAAAACAAGACTGGATGGATCCGAGTTATTGTAGTGCGGAGCACCAAGCTCCCACTCCATCTTAGTTTGACATTGTTGGTTGGCATCGCGACGTACTTATAGATAACAACCAAGCACCAACTCACTACAAGTACAGGTATACCGATCAGATGCTACCAAACCATGAATATCATCTCTATCTCAACGATTGGACCTCGTCACCAAGCCATAGCTCTCGCCGGCCGTTCTCTCCATGATCTCCCTCAGCGGTCCAAGCAGCCGCGTGAACGATGGCGCATCCAGCGCCGCAACTTTGAGCTTGGGTTGACTCTGGTCGGCCCGGTGCACTGCACTTACCGTCGCAGCTCTGGGTGCGAGTCGCAGCAATGATAACTCTGTCATACGAGTATCAGCTTGAATATACACCCAGCACACCAACAAAAAGCTCACCTCCAAAGTAATCCCCTTTCTTGAGACGGCCAACAGTGATCTCGCGCCACTCGTCTTTCTCGCACCGCTGTCTTTTCGTGACAATAGCCTCTCCTTCCTCGACGAAGAAAAAGGTATCCCCCATCTCGCCTTGGCTGACGACTGCCTCCCCATCGGGGTACACTCGGCTCACGAGTGCGTCCGCGATCTTGCTTCTTTCCCCAGGCTCAAGCGAGGAGAGCAGTGGGACTGTGGACAAAAAGCGCTCGTACATGGTCCGACGCCTGTGAGCAGCCTTCAAAATGATCGTGCGGAACGTGATACGATCCAGTGCCCACACGGTCGACGTCTCTATGGCTTGTACGGTCGCTGCACGAGGATGTCCATACATCAGGGCAAGTTCCCCGAATGAGTTCCCTGGCTTGCACTCCATGACCTTGCGTCCATAGACGGGATGGTAACCAGGCTGCAGGAACTTGTCGACTTGGGTTGACATGGTGGAGGATGGGTTGTCTGTGAGCCACGTAGGTGGCAAGGGCTCGGGATGAATGTAACAATAGAAAAGTCCAGATTCGACAACATAGAAGTATTCTCCTACATCACCCTGTCGAATGACCACTTCATCTTTGCTCACGTGGCGTTCCTGCATGGCATTCAGCACACCAGTTTCTTGTTCTTCATCAAGGTCACGAAATATGAAATTATTAGCAATAGATGCTTTGATACGGCGAAGTTGGTCGTGTGTTTTGGGATAAATAGGCAGAGGATCATCGTGGCCACTGTCCACAGCGATCGGCTCGGCGCTGACAGATGTACGGCGCGCCAAGATGGTGGCGGAGGGTGCCTGCAGGTAGTCACTGGGACCCAGCGAGAGAGAGCTGGACATGGTGGGCGTGGATGTAGCATCGAATCGCGCAAAGGAGTTGGACGGATCAACGGAGAGCGGAGAGGTGGGAGGGAGTTCGCGGCCGTCGAGCATGAAAGTGGGTGGTCCCATGCCATTGGTAGTGGCATTTGGATCGATGGAGAGCAATGCATTCCCAGGTACATTGAGCGTACCAAAGGGGCTGTGAGAGAAGGCGGGGTGGAACGAAGACGGGCGGCGTTGAGAAGCGACGTTTGAGAACGGGGAAACTGGTGT
>JBBPMA010000004.1:97691-122177 GCA_038090075.1 Xanthoconium purpureum
CTGAGGTTCACGACCGTATCCGGGTTCAAAAATGCCGCTCACGGAGGGCATAGCCTTGAGTTGTTCTTCCTGAGTATCGAGGCCGTACTTTGTAAATGCCCCTTTGGTTCCACGAACCACGTAGCGCAGTTGTAGTGCCCTGGCGGATAGGATGTGGGAACGAAGCAGCACGGTGAACGGGTTGGGGAAGGGATTTCCAGTGTTATAGTGCAAGTAAATCGTGAACTGTCGTTGCATGCCGATCAATATTCATTCCCAAGAAAGAGTACTGAGGCTGTGCTCACGATATCGTCAACGTCAGGTTTAGTAACACCTCGTATGTTCTGGGCAAACGCTGTGATCTTGGCTGGTCGGCCGAAGAGATTGAGAGCCTGATCTAAAAGGTGCGAGCCAAGATCATAAATGGCACTAGCACCATCTTTCCAGGATGATCTAATGCCTGGGCGGTATCGATCATAGCTGAAATTCGCCGGTGAACGACTTGGCCTGCAGGCAGCCCACTGGCAGATTACCTACTGCGATTCAAATTCTAGGAGGTCTCCAATGTATTGCGGAGACGAAGGGGGAAGTGCTAAGAGCTGTTTGAGAGCGATATGGTCCGAATCCCATCGCCTGTTCTGGTATCCATACAAGACAAGTCCCTTTGATTTTGCTATTGCATCGAGCTGCCGGGCTTGTGCAACGGTCTCAGTAACGGGCTTGTCAACAAGAACTGCTGCAGTGTCAGAGGATTTTGAGACAAGATACGAAGATAGATATATACCATGTTTGCCTGCTTCCAGGGCAGCCTTTGCCAGAGCATAGTGAGTGTCATTGGGGGTCGCAACGATCACCAGCTCAATTTCTTTGTCACCAACCACCTCTTCGATCGTCCTGTATACCTTGGTTTGGGCACCGAAACGTTCCTGGACTTTACCTCCAGGGAATTGTGGGTTACGTTCCAACACAGCATGAAGAGTGAACAGCTCCGGAAGAGCGAGAATAAAGGGGATATGAAAGGTTAATCCGGCGAGGCCAACGCCAAGGACACACGTCTTGATTGGTGTCATTAGCTGTGCTGCAGGCAAGATAAAGAGAGTCTTTCTCACCAAACCATCGAGTTTATATAGGCCTCTCTGATAGACGGCACTCCTCGGGCCGCTCCATCGGAACGAAACCCGGTGTCAAATGACATCATTAACACGTGATCCTATTTTGACCACGTGATCAGCTGTTGAATTGCTGGATTGGTTTCAATTCAACGCTCAAGATTGTTATGTGGTCACTCTTGATTTCGCTTCTTGTGGGGCATGCATTTGCCCAGGTACCCCTCCCGGATCCTCCTTTCGTGCCTCTAAATGCTTCAGCAGGAGCAGTTCACTCCTCCGGTGGCACCGTCCCAAATTCTCAATGGTCATCGCTACTTGGTGATCTCCTCTACTTCTACGAAGCACAACGTAGTGGTAAACTACCCACGAGCAATCGTGTCAAGTGGCGAAACGACAGTGCACTCTCTGATGGTCAAGATGTCCACCTCGACTTGACAGGCGGGTACTACGATGCAGGAGGTAGGGTACTGTCATACTCAGAAAAGAGGCACGTCTGTTAACTAATCTCACAGATTATATCAAATGTACATTCCCGTTGGTTGGCAATCTTCCGCTCAGGGTTGATATCTTTATTCACCTTTGGCTAGTCTTTCACGATCATGTCGGTATGTTGGGGAGCAACAGATTTTGGCAAGGGTAAGACTCTTGAGTCCGCGCTATTGTTTCCTCAACAACTACCTGGTGCAGGCTATGATCTAGCAAACCAAACGCCGTACCTTGATGCCATGTTACGATGGGGCCTAGACTGGCTCATTAAGGTATGCCAGCTGTACGTTTCGGAGATCTCAATTTACACATTCAAAGGCACATCCAACAAACAATACTCTTTTCGTCCAGGTAGCCGATGGTATCGCCTTCCTCTCCTTTGCATTTCAGCCTGCTCATTGAATTACCTAGCTAATATAGATAACGATTATTGGGGGGGCGATCAGAGCATACCTAATCCAAGACCATCATATCAAATTAATACCACTAGGTAAAGTCTCGTGTACATATGTAGCTTTCCATCGTTTCTGACTTTTGGCAGCCCCGGAACTGATGCTGCCGCCGGCGCGGCAGCCGCATTTGCAGCTTGCTCTAATCTCTACCAGAACCATGTCTTCTCCAACTCCTACCCCGGACCAGCAACGCTGCAGAATTCTACGTATGCATCGTTGCTTTTACAGCATGCACAATCACTATACACTTTCGCTACGAGTGCGAAGAAGACTGAGTATCAAAATTCTGTTCCAGAAGTGGGCGATGCGTATTCATCCTCGGGGTTCGGCGACGAACTCGCTATGGCGGCGTTGTTCCTTTCTTGGGCGACAAACTCCTCTTCGCTCTATAAAGAAGCACAATCTTACTACTCTCAGTACAATCTGTCTGGCTACAAAGGTGTTTTTAACTGGGATACCAAAACCCCTGGAATTCCTGTACTATTCGCACAGATCGCGCAAGCAAATCCTGCTTTCGGCAATATCTCCACTTGGCGGGACCAGGCGGAAACGTACCTTGACGGAGTTGTATATGGAGGTGGAGACGGGTATACCACTACTGGTATGGTCTCCTTTTTTTTTTCGCTTGCGCTGGCATCTCATCGGACGATAGGTGGCCTTCTATACTATTCAGGAGACTCCGATGAAGCTAGTCTCAACCCTGCACTCAACGCAGCTATGCTTCTGAACCGATATGTCCCACTCGCTTCAACACAGACGAAGAAGCAAGACTACTATGTAGATATATATTGTCCTTCCGTTTTTCCCTGGTTAATCGTAGAATCCAGGACTTCGCGAAGAGCCAGGTAGCGTATGCTCTGGGGAACAACCCTATGTCTGGTTCGTGTTGCGGCCGACCACATGAGTAGCCTATCTCCAATATTCATGCCGTTCGCAGTGCCGTACGTTGTTGGTGTCAATCCGAATTCACCACAGAACCCGCATTCGGCGATAGCGAGCGGTGGTAACAATATGAGCAATATCAATGATCCTCCTCAAGAAGCTTATGTACTATATGGTGCGGTGGTCGGTGGACCAGACAAGTTCGACCGTTTCTTTGACATCCGTGGCGACTGGCCGGAGACCGAGGTGGGTTGGTAGCGGTCGAGGTGTTGTCTATTTCTCATTTACTTTCTAGCCTGCGTTGGACTACAACGCCCCGATGCTGACCCTTGCTGCCATGCACATCCTCAACGATACCTCGGACCCATACTATACGTCTCTGCAGGCTGGCGCCTCCGAGTCGAAACGGCCGAAGGGTATGCCATGCGACGCAGCATACCAACAAGGTTGCGCTGGTCCACAGCTCAGTCAAGCCGGGCAAATTGCAATGGGGACTATCGTTGGTTCTGCGGGAGTTGTTATCTTCTCATTGGTCGGGTGGTGGGGATGGTTAGTGTATCGTGGGGGCTATGATCCATTTTATTAGTACGTAGTTTCTTTTGCTCGTTATTTCAACATCGCTGTACAAAACCGCATTGGCTGGAGCGTACATTCGACTCTTCCGGACAGCACGTGGCTCAGGTGGAGCAACAAAAAGCCATGGAACGGCGAATGACTCAATACATTATGAATTATTTCTACACCCCCACTGGTACAAAGATGTCTATCAAATCAAAACTCTGAATGTCGGTTATATGGTTCAATAAACCTATCGAACAGACGTCAGCCGGGCGCCGCAAGCAAACACCAATGAAGTTTACCTCGAGCACATAGCGTTCCTCCTCCTTCAAGGATTCGAGGAACTCGCCAGCCGATTCTCTTGTCATGCCTTCGCTCTTCACCAAAGCACCCACCAAGGCCTCGTAGACATCCGGCACAGGCCAAGTGGGCCCACACAGATAGAACACACCAGCCTTGTTTTTCAACATATTCGCCAGTGACGCAGCGTCCTCCAACATCTTGTGTTGGATATAGACCTTCCTGGGGCCATCACGAGAAAACGCCAGACCCGCCTTGGTGATGACCTTGTCGAAGATATATGCCTCTATCTCTTCGCCATACAGGAACTCTTGATGTTGGTGCCGAGAACCGAAATAGTAGTATGTTGGGCCAATTTCGATGCCTTGTTGAGAAAGCAACGCGCGGTGTTGGAGGAAAGCACGGAATGGTGCAGCACCAGTACCAAGACCAGCCATGATAAGAGGTTGGGTGTTGTCGGGAGGCAACTAAGGCGTGGGTCAGGAGTACGAAACAGGGAATGCTAAGAGAGTTCGCACCTTCATGACACTGGGCTTGATAGAGACTGTCACCTTTTGACCGACCTTGAGGCCGGCAAGGTATCGAGTGCACTGACCGTAACGATGTTTCCCTGTCCATCCGATCAGTACGTTTCAACGATAAAGTTGCGCAATCCTTATTCACCATTCGGGTCCGTCCATTCAACTGTGACAACCAACAGGTCGACGCGGTTGCCCACGACACTTTGCGCACTGGCTATACTGTAGTGCCTAGGTTTGGTGTCGCCAATCATCTCACAGAGCGTCTCGATGCCTGGTTTGGCACTACGATATCGCTGAAGAACCTGCGCAAAGGTAACCGTGTCCTTTTCGTTAAGCTTGTTGAACGTCGACAAGCCTTCCGGAGAACCAATAAATTGCAAGGAAAGTTTCTCCACGGGGTCGGTAGCATATGGTGCAAGGTCGGTATAGAATGACTTGGGTGGTTCTCCGAAAAGGTCGATCTGTTGTTGAAAAGCCTGGAATATGGTACGGCTGTGCATTTTCTCCTCGCCTTGGATAGGGATGGTAATCACCCGATCGGGATCAACGCCATACCATGCACAAAACTCCAACACTTCTTCCGCGTCATTCCAGCCGTGTATCCCAAGCGCTTCTCCAATAGCATACTTGAGACCTGTGCCCTCGGTGTCGAACTCGAGGTGAAACACGTTACGGTCGTAATCGAGTGGAGTGAGGCGACGGTTGACTGTACACGTCACCAGGTAAGTGCGTTCTGGGAGTTCGGGATGGAGGGAAGGAAGCTGCGGGAACTCTTCAATCTCCGGCGGGGTGGGAAGAAGGGGAGTGAAAACCGAGGGAAACAGGAGGTGCTTAGCGGCCTCGTGCCAAGAGGACACCGTGGAACCATTATAGACGGTCTGCCCGGAACCGGTATCAACTGCAATGGTGTTAAACTCGAAGCGTCTGAGCGTGGGAGAGGTATTTGCGGCTACTTCGTGATCTATGGGAAACTCGACTTGGAGCAGCGATTGCCAGGTGTGCGCATTGAGTTTGGAGAAAATGTCATTGCACAAGTCGTCGGGAATGAGTCTCAGAGCAAATCTGTGAACAACGGTTTGGTTGGCCACCTTCCCAAGGTACAACCTCAAGAATGCGAGATAGAGTATCAAGGCTTCCGCGGTCTCCCTGGTTACGGCATCTGTGCATAGCTCTGATGCTATCGAGCTCACATCGATGGTATATAACCTTAGCTTTCGTTGCAGCGCCAGTGCCAACGCTTGAGGGGGAAGGTTACTCAGCAATTCGGCGCTCGACCAAGATGTGATGATGAGGACGGGCGTGCCTGGCTTGGCACAATCCAAGATAGAATGAGACGTAAGCAGGTGGGAGTCGATGATACACAAGAAATCTGTCGAGCCAGCGCCATTGCCATTCAATGGTAGTGCTAAAGAGATGGGCAAGAAATTGACATCGTCCTTGTTTGGGGAGAGGATAATGCGATCTGCGGCAATCCCACCTGCTTTGCTGAAAACGTCGTAGCAGGTGGAGCGACGCATAGAAACTCCGCGGGAGAACGTATCGGCGATGAGCTGATGGAAGAAAGTGAGTTGGTTCGATGGGGTACTGAGGAATGCAAGTTTCGTCCCCGGGTTTGGCAGGCTAAGATCGGCGGGAGAGTGATCAAAATATGACGCCAAGTGGGAACAGAACCGAGTCGGATCACAAGTGAATTCTCTTCCTTTTTCCGGGGTAACACGCTGAGCGCGGATCATTGGCCCGGAACGAGTGGGATTATGTAGAGATGAGAATACGTCGACAAAAAGAGGACCTCGGCTAGTTTCGTGCGGTACGTCATCGAAGACGTGGACTTCTTCCGCGGTGGAGGGAATGATTTTCTGGAATTCGTCGGTCGTCCATGGACGGAGGACTCTGACGATCACGACTGCTACCCCAACAGCCCCGGTCACCAAAGCTTTGGCAATAAGCGCGAGCTGGCCATTCAGGAGAACAAAGACAGTGCGCGCATTCTTGTCGCCGGCGAATTCGAAGGGGGAATAGCCGGCCATGCGGACAGCTGCCGATATGGGCAAGTAAGGAAGGTCGTTCAGGTAGTTTGAGGCAAAATTGTGACCGAGTTCGCGAGCGGCGCTATGATGATCAAATATGTGCGCTACATGCCAATCCCTGAGGCTGTATGAAAGCAGTGCAAGGTCTACCGATTCTTGTGGGGTCGCGGACAGAATGATGGCAAGAGAGCCGGGAAAGATGCTGAAGGAGGTGGAAAGTGAGGCAAGGGTAGGAGAGAGTGCAAAAGTGTCTCCCACGGCAGTGACCGCAGGGACCTGCACAATCAACCTGCTACGAGAGGACGCGGGGGGTAAATGGGCTAGAGAGGCTGCCATCGCAGCGAGACCGACCGGAGTAGTGTAGGCGGTGAGGACGGAGCCATTGATAGCATCGTGGCTGGTACCCTGGGATAAACGCCCGACGAGACTGAGGCCAGCGCCGGCCCTGGTCTGGAGGGGGATTACAGGGGCAGAATGGTCAAAAGACGCGGCCCACGACTTTGTGAGTGTTCCGAAGCCGATCTGTTCTGCCACGTCGTAGACATAGACGGCAGAGCTGACTACGGCACGCGAGGCCAAGAACTCGATGAGATCTGACGCGGAGGTGAGCTGGGTGCCTCCGGGGGATGAGAGGATGGATTTGAGATCGTCGGGGTGTGCGACGAGGGTGGGGGACGGCGAGGACGAGGGGGAGGAGAGAGCTGAGGGCATGATGGGGTGCTGGGGGTTGATCTTTGACTGGTCATTTTGAAGGTTTGTTTGAGAGTGTGGGACACGATTGTGCCATGTCGTGCAATATCGGATCACGTGCCAACGGAAGGAGCGAGATTGGTTGTTCGTCCGGAATGTGCAATTAGACCCGGTTTTCATCGGACATTCTCCCCGAAAGCAACTGCGATATTCAACTCGGTCAGAGAAATGTGATCTACAATTGTTGTTCTTTACAATGCCTGGTCGTCGAGTTGCCGACTTCCTGCAGTCCGATCATCTCCGCTCTACGCCCGTAGTGTTAAACAACCGGTCACCCTTTGTAGACAACATCAATCAAGACGACCGACGGGCACTGCACGCTACTTACAGTGTCCCCGAGTCCAGGTGAAATCAACCCATCATCAGTCAAGTCCGGGTCCACAGCGGCAACCCAGATCTGCCGTACACTCTTCGGTCAACCGGTCAAAAATGACGCGCAAATTGAACACTCGCCTCGAGATCTGGATAGCTCTCCTCAATGTGCTTGAGACCGCGTTCTGACCCGAGCACGACGAGCAGTTTTATGTTCCTTACTATGTCGCGTGAATTTCAATGCGGAGGCTGGAGCGGGTATTACTCACCAGGCAGTCCCCAGTCGACCAACATGGACAAGGCAGCACATGCAGTCCCGCCCGTAGCAACGAGCGGATCCAACAGATAGACCGAATCAACTGGCGGGGAAGGTGGCAACTTGGAATAATCTACCAACCCAGCGTGAAGACGCGGCTCTGCAGTCGCGTAGATACATACACACATTCAACCGGTTGCAAGCTAACTTTCTCTCGGAACAGGCCAAGGTGGTAGACTGGCGCTAAACTGCACATGGGTGAGACCTACTCCATGACACGGCACTGGTGGGTCCACGTACGGGAACAGCTTCAAAAGCGCATCCGTCATACCCAAGCCAGCCCTGAGAATCGGGGTTAAGCCAATTCGTGGTTTGATGGCTGTTCCCGTGAACGGTCCAATGGGGGTTTGCTATCCACACAGTACGTTAGAGAGAGGCTTGCCGGTCAGCCAGGCGACACTTACTCCATGGAATGACTCCTGCTCGAGATCCTTTGAGGCCTCCACTCCCAAGATAAAGCTGATGTCGTAGATGCCCTGCGCATTCTCAGGCAGTGTCGTCGGCTGGACGAGTGCGACCCACCTCACGGAAATCCTTGGGACTGGTGGTCGTCAACCGGAGTTGGGACAAGCGTGCATTGACGAGCGAGTGAGACAAGATATGTCGTTTTCCTGACATCAAGACAGTACAACGACAAGGTCGACGATAACGTGCGTTCCTTATTAGGCGACACTTTTATCGTCTCTTATACTCGCATGACTTCAAAATACATCCACGAGACATAAGCCCCGTCCATTCCTGCTCCGACATCACCCGTCTCGTCACCTTTTTGAACTGAAAGAGCGTAAAATGGCTGTTGCGGTCGTCCTGTAAATGGTGTCACCTGTTGTCAACCAACCGCACGGGGCAGCAACTACCTTGTTCTGAAGCCTGAAGCCGATAGCACCGATCAACGACGTAAAGTCGTCCACGCTCGTAAAGCGGCTCGCAACCTCGGCAATCATCAATTCACCCCTACATGCTTTGTAAGTGTGCCGGTTTGGCAAGTTGATGACACATTGCGCACCCCGGCCGAAGGATTCTCCAAGCCTCCCTTATGCATTTTGGCCAGTTGGTACTCATGAGGCTGAGCGAACACACTACGACATCCACGACTTGAGCCTCACCCTGGGCGGCCTCCACCGACTGTGGTTCAGACCCTGGCAACGGCACCCGAGAACAGATGTCCGCCTCGGTTACATAGGCCCCATCAGAAACCAGATCGAAGGATAGGACGGTGAAATTCTTCATGAGAAGAGCTCGGGCAAGCGCAGCATCCCCACATCCCAAGTCTGCGATCACTGTTTTGGCAGGATATGCCGATAATTCTGAGATGTAGTGCGATACTGGATTTGATGGCCAAGATTGCACTTGACGTCTGAAACCGACATGGTACTGCATGCGAGTGAGCTGGTGTCAAGATCGTAATCGTTGGCACTAACGTCTTCGAAAACTTTGGGATCCTCCTTCATCATTTGGACTGCTTCATGACCACTCGACTGATACAAAGTTTCATTCAGCAGTCTAGGTTATGGCACAGGTTAACCCATTGGATCTCCATGGATCTGAGGACGAACCTGAAGCGAGCCCCATCCAAACTTTTTCTGAAACTTTGCTGAAGCGGGGTTAGACTGCTCGTGTCCTGAGCAACGGCAGAGTGTTCGGGTGTGTCTGTAGGCTGAACGACGCGCTTTGCGTGCTTCTCCTTCTTTGCCCTTTTACTTGACAACGTGCCCTTCTCGGAGTTCGTGGATGAGTCTACCGCCGGAGTAGGAACCTTTGGCTGGCCATGCGGTTTTCCTTGGGGATGAGGGCCCTGATGACGGTGAGATGGTTGGGATTTAGACTCTTGTGTAGGCTTGTTGAGCTTTTTCTTCTTTTTCTTCGATGATCCATCGCCTGCGTCGTCGCTGAGGCTGCCTCCAAGAGAGTCCACTAGTTTGTCAAGGTTGGCCCGGGCATTGTGGAGTAGTTCCTGCTCTTCCGAGCTGGCAGCAAGCCTGCGTTTCTTTGACTGGCGCTGGGTAGAGACAGGGACGGATGATACGGACCAGCCGGGAACGTCGAACAATGCAGGCATATCGAGTTGGGGTGGTCCAAGTGATCGCTCCAAGGACGTAATTATTCACAGGTGGTGGAATCAGACACCAATGCGGGCGCCGCGTTTTCACGGTTCTTCCGTCGACGCCCGCATGCGTCTTACACGTTGGCATCAGTGCATCCTGCATCGTGTCGGACAGGTATAAAGATACTATTATCCCACCCAGCCTTACCAGTCGCGGTCTTTCCTTTAACTCCTACCCAGCTAAAATGAACGGGTCCGCGAGCAAGGAGGTTACGCCGCCCCCACAGAAGAAATGCAAAATCGGCAAGTACAAAGTGCCATCCACTTCTCGTCCGCTATCGCAGGATACCACCCATTCTCTGTTGGTTCCGCATCAACACGCGCCCAATCTGCGTCTTCCTCAGGTATTCGAACATCGATGCGATCAATCGTGCACCTCTAACTCGCTTGCAGGACGGAAGTACCCTGTCTTCGATACCCGCAAGTGGCGGAGGTCTAGGTCCAGGATCCATCAGACATGCATCTCCTTCTCTGGCCGAGGCGGCAACGGTGGATGATTCTCTTCATCCTCTCCCTTTTATATTGCTGAGTTGATGCAGCCATCGGTCTCCATCTCCACCACGAACTTGAACCCCACGACAACCCTCGAAATGGCCGTTCCAAAAAGCAATGCACAGCATACTGCCTCCTGGGTGCGTCCTTTTGTCGCTGAGGGATGCGGGTGGGCGACAACGTTGGTCGATGTGCTAGAACCCAGAAAGCAATACAAATGGCACTCCATCATCTGTACTTTCACCAGACTCGGGGTCTGTCTACGTGGGTACAGGAAATGTGTATGTCGACCCCACCTCATTAACACGCATGTTCAGGAAGAGCTTGTTCTTCTTCATGACGGCGCAAACGACGTCCAAGGCCGTAGCAAGGACCACGAACTTCGGACTGCCCCAATAGTTACCCGCGACGCATACGTCGCGGCAGGATACCGCGACAGCATGACACAATACGGTGTTCTAGGACGCGCATTACAAATATTGTATGTCAGCGCAAGACTCCAAACTCATGCCTCACACACCATATGTTTAGCAACAAGTCTCAGGGATACTCACCAACAGATCCACGTCTATATATCAACACAGTGAGAAACGTATCCGCTATTTGTTTTCCAAAAGCTCAGCCTTGTTTGAAATTCACAGAATGCTCCATTCTCCGCAGTCGTCTGCGGTGTACAAGGGTCTGGGAAGTCCCATACTGTTTCGATTCTTTTAGAAAGCATGTTCATTGCGAACTTGCGTCCGCTTGGCTTCCTGCAGAAGCCTCTCTCCGGTCTCGTTCTTCACTTTGGCGAAGGAGGACCCAGCGCCAGGCCAAGCGAAGCTGCCTGGATCGCTTTGTCTGATATACCCGCAGTTCAGACTCCGAGAGTCAGAGTATATGTTTCACGGTCGTCGCTTAAAACGATGACGGCTGTTTATGCTCCTCTGGGGGAGCGGGTCACAGTCGAGCCACTTCTCTTCAAAAAGGATGAGCTTGATGCTCAAGCATTCCTGTCGATGATGGCTGTTGGATCTTCTGAGTCCGCCCCGCTTTACATTCAAGGCGTACTTGTAAGTCAAGAGCTTATTACGTTTCCATCGAGACTGACTACTGGTTCTAGTCCATCCTTAGAGATCTAGGTGAAGATTTTAGTTACGACGATTTTATGAAACGACTAGAGACCAAGAAAGAGTCCTTCAACCCCGCTCAGCTGACCGGTCTGGAACAACGTATGGCCTTGCTCACGTCTTTTCTGGATACTCGCCCCCGCGCCAGCCAACGAGCCGAACGATTCACGGCTGGACAGCTAACCATCATCGATCTTTCTGACCCATTCATCGATCCTGCTTCGGCATGTGGATTGTTCGAGATCATCACCCGCCTGTTTGTCCGGGCAGAAGTCGGGACAGGCAAAATCCTGGTCGTGGACGAAGCTCACAAGGTACATGACCACGGCTCATCCTTGCTCCGCTCACGAACCCATCCCCGCGCCAGTACCTCTCTCCGCACAGGACCGTAGCAGGACTCACAAAATGCCTGCTGACGCTCGCGCGCGAGCAACGACATCTCGCTATGCGTTTAATCATCAGCACACAAGGCAAAGTATCACGTTCCTTGATCTAAGCCGCACCCTTGACGTTCGTCTAGAACCAACTGTCGTTCCCCCCGTCTTACTCGATCTCTGTACCGTTGCCATCTTACATCGATTCTCCTCTCCGTCTTGGTGGGAGCACCTTGCGAAACACGTCTCTGCCGACATTTCCGCAGATGACGCTTTTGACCGCGTGGTCAGACTCGAGGTGAGATTCTTGCGCAGGGACTTTGTTAACATTGGTACTGAATCAAACATGTTGTGCAGACCGGGGAAGCTATCGTCCTCGCGCCATCTGGATTCGGTGTATTTCCCGACGGACCACAAGTATCGGTCGCCCAAGGCGCGCAGAGGATTGTCGCAAACCAAATTCCGAAGTTGAACCAGTTCGGAAGGAGGTATATATTGATGAAGACACGTCGGCGCGTCACAAAAGATGGGGGTGCTTCCATACTCGTCGTAGAGGACTGACGACGCAGTTGTGGACTACCTATGTAGTACTGAGTACCTTGATTTTACAAAGGTTTTTTGATGACGCCTACCGTCGTTTCGATGTGATCTGGATGCATGTATAACATCACGAGCGTACACGAGACTTGTAGTCTACATACAACACACGACAGTGATATTAGGGTAGAATACATACTATACAGCGTGTGGGGTTCAATAGGAACTGGGCTGGACCGTGTCCTTCGCCAAATTACACCAGGCACAGTTATGTTGTTCTGGAAGAGTTCGGCATGCGAGCGCAAAACATGTGCATTGCAGAAGCATGAAACTCATCTAGTGATAGTCCGAACAATATGATGGCGATCAATAGAGACAGGAGTGTTGTGAATGAGCCGGTGGAGTGGATGGTGCAGCAGCAAAATGAATAAGACCGAGATGACATCCGTTTTGGGGGTGGGAGGGTAAAAGGGCGTTTGCATTACTCGACACGCATCGGACTTCCCGGAGCAATTATCTTCTGCGCTATGGGATTTGTCAATGCCGACTTCTTGTTTCGACGGCCAAGCAGCGTGGCATTGTCCATGTCTAGCTCAAACGCTCTGCTGCGGACTCCTGCGCGGTGGCCGCGATCGCGAGGTCCGGCTCGCCCGTCTAACAGATCCTTCTCCGGAATCACTGCAGGTACATCCGCCCTCCGTGCTGCTGTCTTCGTGTTTGCCGGAGCCGCACCATCAACTTGGCCTCGTCGATGGCGAGCCTCATTGATTAGGCTCTCGTCATCCGCATCGCCGTCTTCATCGTCTTCGTTGAGCCCGTGCAAAAAACCTCTTGGTCCCGCACCGCCTCGTCCATTGTACACACGGCGACGTGCGCCTTCTTCTTCCATTCGATGCACCGCATACGTGATATCAAAGGCTTCCTTCAAGGTTGCCAAACCGGGGGAGCGTACTGATTCGATTCCACCGTGTGCGGCGGTCAAAAGGGGTGAGTCGAGAGGTGGAGTTCGAGAATAAGCGTTGGGTGTCGGTGGAGCAAGCGCAGTTGGGGCCGAGTTACACCAAGGATGAGCTAGAAATTCGTCTATGGTATATCGTTGAGCTGGATCCACACAAAGCAGGTGCTCTATGAGGTCCTTGGCTGGAAACAGCGATGAGACCAGAGTTCATGTCTGAAGATTCTGGAGATACCTAGACCACTGATATGATCCCAGAAAGGGCTCAAGAACGTATAGTATCCTCGAGCAACTTTTTCAGTCAGAACATTGATGCTTTCATCGTAGAATGGGGGAAATCCGCAGAGGAGCGTGTAGAGAACACAACCAAGCGCCCACATGTCGACACTTTTCGAATAACGTTGATCCTTGACGATTTCGGGAGCGGTGTAGCCAACAGTCCCACACGGCGTCATGGTTTCCTCGTTCCAAACTACTTTCGATAGACCGAAGTCGGCGATCTTGACCTGCCCGATACCACCACCTCCGACTCCGGGTATATATTCACCCTCATCTTCCTTATCTTCATCATACGGACGTCGTATGATCATCTTCGAGGGAACTATGGGTATTCGTTCGAAGAGCAGATTCTCTGGCTTGATATCCCTATACAATCGGACAAGTTTAATGATGGAACGGACAATATCGTTTTGGGGGACCCACCGATGAACCACACCGCGCTCTTCGTGCAGATATCGGATGCCCTGGGCAACTTGAAGAATGACGTGCTTTGCAAGGGTTTCGCTGAAATAAGTGAGTTTAACAATCTGATGGAACAGCTCCCCTCCCTCCATGACTAGAGATACTGGTGAACTCATGACTGTCAAATGGAGGAAATAATCACTTGCGTTCAAGTACAAGGAAATAATAATCGGGTGATTCGGAGAACGAGATTAACTTGACTATTGATGGGTGATTCATACCACGCATTATTGAGACCTCTGTAAATCATTGGTTACTCATTGTTGTCTCCGGCATACCAAACGCACCTTTCAGAATATTTGCACGCTTGAAGTAAAGCAAATGTGATTAGTATCACAGTATCATATCTGGGGCAGAAGGTAAAGGTGTCACCTCTGTGACGCGCGGCTTTTTCTTAAACTCGGGACTGAGAAATTTTTCGCCGGCCTTACAGAGGGACGATACGGCGGAGACCGGAAAAAATGGTAGAAGAGAAGAGGGTGGGGTAATATGAACTACTGGAGGACGATCTCGGACACGGATGCTTACCTGTGATGCATTCAGTTCGTGCTTTCGCACCACTTTGACTGACCGGTATTTAGGCGAGGGAGCGACTTGATACCTAATTGATGTACTTACCAGCTACTTTTTCACCGGTCGAGAGATCGATCGCCTTGTAGACGTTCGAGAAGGCACCACTAAGACACCGATGTTACTTCAGTTAGTCTGGCGCCTGTACAATGCACACTGACTCTCCCATCTTAGCCAGGAGCTTGAAGTTCTCGAGGCCCCTGTACGCGGGTAGGTTCGACTTCGGATGGTGTGCATCCGATGCGGCAGTCATGTCTCCTTTCGTGCGGGCTTCGGGAGAAGGATCGGGTTGAGAGGGGCGTTCTACGGGAGGTAATGCGGTGTCCGGTTCCTGGGGCTGTGTCGCGGTACCCTGATGAGCCTGCGTGGGTGACTTTGCGAGTTCGTGGGTGTCAGCGTCGGGCTGACGGTGTTTGCGGATAAGATCTGGCCAACGTTGGGGGTTGAGATCGGAGTTAGATTGCGGCCTTTGAAAAAGGGATGGGGAGGACGTACTCTTGAAAGCAGTGACGACGGCAGGCATTGTGGGCTGCGTCGACGACGACGAGGATGGTGAGCGTCGAGGGAGGAGAGAGAAGGGAGGAGAGCTGGGGGGAGGAGTATGTGCTGCACCGTGACGTCCTTTTTGTCAATCCAGCCTGTTGGAGCTCCGCCGGGTGACGTCATACTCGGTTCTCGCCTCATTTCCTTTTTGGGACCATATTACGCAATAAATGAAACAGTGGTATGAGCATACTTACGGTAACTAGGTACAGGAGAGCATAGAAAATGTATAATATCCAAAGCATCGCCTCTTATCCGACCCTCTCTCGTTCCCAATGGGGCACCCGGTCTCTCGGTGGTGTGTGCACCAACAGAATGTTTTGCACCGGCGTGTACCCCACCAGACTCAACGCGCTTTGCTTGTTCCTGAGCTTCGGGATCTCGCGCGCACCTACTTTTGGCGGCCCTTGGGCTGGCTGGCTTTGTGTCACTAGTGATCCAGGCCCATCGGTCCTCGAGGCCGCCTGCACCCTGCCTCCTGGATCACGCCGTTCTTCATCAGGTGCCACCTCATTCGTACTTCCATTTGGGCCGCTTGCGATGACGAACACCCCTGCAAATGTAGCGGCACAGCCATACAGAAATGTCAACATCTCGTGGAACGAGGTTCGCCGAAAGTCCCCATACAGAACCGCAGATCCGACGACGGCAGACAGCGTGAAAAATACAAATTGGGTTGGAATGACCATTTTGGAGTCAAAACGTTTCAGCGCTCGGTTGAGATACCGAATCTGAAGGACACCTGTGATGACAAGCACCTACAAAGGGCGATCAATGCAGGGTTCATATACAGAGTCACTGGGCTGACCGCCAGGATCGGGTATGTAATCCATTCAGTCACTATCTTCACCCATTCCTTGGTCAACAGCGTGGAGATCGCTTTCGTCGCCAACACCGTAAACCCACCTGTCAAGAGGGTTAACCTGCGATCGCATCGCGCAGTGTCACGACCCCTACCAAAGAGAGCACATAAGCCGATGTCCACCACGACTACACGTTTTCCTATGCTACCTTCGCTAAGAGGAGCAAGGAGGATGGCAGCCACCAAGTATATAATCGAAAAGATCACGAAAGGACGCTGGGTTATTGCCTCAATCAGAGCATCGGGTGTCAGCACGGGTGGCGGACCGTCCGATGATGGAGAGGAAAGTACCACCGTCGTCGCCCCGATGATGGCAAGCAGAATTCCGAAAATGTCACGCTGTGTGTTGGTTAAGGGCCCCATTCCTGGGTCGCACTGAATCTACTTTACCGGACGGAAGCGTTCGTTGAGAAGCAAAGGTGCGAAAAAGCAGTTGGCAACCAGGGCAAACTGAAAAGTAATTGAGGAAGATGGACGCCTTGAACAATCGAGTAACTCACTGTTCCAAGCGGCGCAACGACCGATGCGGGCGCGAATGCGTAGGAGATGAAGTTTCCGGTCTCACCAACGTTCATCAACACGAAACCAGACCACCTACGATGAACGAGTCGGATGAGATATTCAAGGATGCACGAATGACGAACCATAGCTTTGAGCGTAAATAATCAGACTCTTTGCCGTTTTCAATGGTGTCTTGGGAGGTGCCCTTGCCCTTGCCCTGACGATTCGATCGTGCGTTTCGTTGAGGAAAAGTGTCCTCAACCGGGATAACCGCACTAGGTGAAAGATCTCCACGATCACTTGACGAGTGCGAATATTCTCCAAGCACCGAGGGCAGGGGTAGAAAGCGCGAAACGAAGGGTCGTTTGCGCGGGCGTCGCCTGGATCGTGGATCATTGTAACTTTTCCGGCTACTAACATCATCTCCATTGTGGTACTGGGCCAAACCATAGGATGAGGGAGGGGGTTGGCTAGAGGATCGGCGGGGAATGAGGGGCTGCGTCTCGAACTGGTGGTTTTCCTCCAAGGCCTGCTGGGCTGCGCCGAAGCGGGCGGCGTTGTCCGGATGCCCGGCCCCGTTGCTCGTGTCGCGTCCTGTCGGTCCACCCTCCCTTTCCACGTCGGTGAGACCGTTTTGGCGCCCGCGGCTGAGCCTCAGATGGGCGAGTTTCTGGATGTTGAGTGCCAAGGATATGAGCACATTTCCGGTGACGGCCACGCTGATTCCGATGACGGTCTGGAGCGTGAGGTGGGGCAGGACGATTCCGGGATTATCCACCCAGGCCATAGAGGGATCTGATGAAGGACTGTCCGAGTCCTTGCTCCAACCCGTCAAAACTCAGGGACGCCTGGCCCGTTTATGGGCAGCCCAGTGGGGAAGGTTTTTCCCACGCATGCCCGCTCATCCGCGCGCAGACAAGTTAGCGTGGGCATCACCTCCACCGTCATGCGCCCACAACACACCGCACACTCCTTTCCCGCCTTTCCCGTCTATTCATGTGCATTCATCGCCGATGACCAAGTCCTCGTCGGCGCTGGAGGTGGCGCTTCGAGAACAGGCATCAAGAACAAACTAGTATGTACACCGCGTGCCGGATACTGTCCGTTCACCCACTCTCGACTAGAGATTATTCCGTGTATCCGATGACAGACAACTGCACGTTCTCAGCGAGCTGGAACTCGAAAAGGACGAAGACGCGCCAATGAGCATGGCAGCTCATCCACAGGTACCATACACGAAACACTTTCACAGGCTGTCGGTAACACCTGGTTGCAGAGCAGGACTTTCGTGTGTGGTATAAATAGCAGCGAAGAGAAGCTGCAGAAAGGTGAAAATGAAAACTGCAGAAAGTTCTCAGTCAGCACAGACGAGCACAAGTATGTCTCCTAATCTTCCTATTGTTCTCTGTTGACTTTGTCGCCAAGGTTCGCACAACTTGCAACGTGTAGCACGCTCACTTCTGGCAGCTTGGATGACTATCAGGTCCGCCTTTCGATTATTTTTGTTAATACCGTAACTACCCCACCTCCAGCGCGTGACTGTCCTCTCACCCAATGGCAAATATTTAGTGATTGCTGGCGCGCATGATGTAACTCGTTCCTCATTCACACTCTTTGGCCCTACTCAATTGAACCCTTTAGTTCTCTCTCCTCGACTACGACTCTCTTTCACCTGTGGTCCCCTCGATACATGTCGGCGAAGGAGAAATATACGACACGACCCTTTCTTCGTCACGCGTACGTCGGCCTTCTTCCCATCCCAGCTGCTTCTTAAACCCTATCGCTCCAGCTTTTTCTCGCCACCAGCTCAAAACTTCTGGTATATGCACTCCCTGCCGGTGAAAAGCAAAATAGTGTAGAGGGCAAGCTTGACATGATTAAAACCATTGAACTTCCCCCGATATCCGGAGTTCCATTCAAAGCAAAGATTACGTTTCGCGCTGCACGGTTGGTCCACACGTGTAACTCGGTGCATTCTAGTCACCGTCCTTGTAGGTTGCACCCCTCTCGTCAGGACACGTTGTATTCCGTGGTCAATGTGACCCTGCCTCGTGTCAAACACGAGAAACTTGCCAAGAAGCGAGCATACATTCTGAAGTGGAAGATCACCGAAAAAGACGATACCTTTGACGCCACTGTAGAGACGGTCCGTAAAGTTTCCGATGGCAATGTGACGTGTTTTGATGTGAGGTACGTTTGCTGCCTTGACACGTGAAGATCTGTGGGTCGACTGAACTTTGACAGCTCGGACGGCAAGTTGCTTGCGTTTGGTGCATCTGACTATAGTCTTGGTGTCTTGGACTCGAATACGTTGACGGTGAGTGAGACTGTTTGAATTCTCTACACTATGACGTTCACCGGTCGAAACACTAGCCGCTGTTGTCCATCTTGAAAGCACACGAGTTTCCGGTCACTACCCTTCGATTCAGTCCTACCTCGAAGCTGCTCGTGTCAGGTGGTGTTGACAGCTCTATACGCGTGGTCAGTATTCCTGAAGCCTTTGGGGGTCAATGTCAGTGTTTTTTTCTCCTATTCTTCCTGGCGTTGACTTCATCCTGCCCTACAGCATGGAGCACTATCGTTCTCGTTATTATTGCTATACTGATCATCATTATCGCTGTTCTGATGCAGCGATGAGCGTTAACCAGTATTCCGTCGCTCCTTGTTGTATTTATGATACATATTAGTTCTTCGTACACTACCAGATATAAGCATCTCGGATGGATTTGATTAGTCGTAATCCTCCTCCAATTTCCGCTTGACACCACTGGAAGGCGTACTGGTCGTCTGTACCTCTTCCATCGCCTCGTCCGCATTGCTTTCCTCGTCCTCATCATCTCCACCCCCTCCAAACAAATCCGCCTCTTCCCCATTCTCGCTCCCCTCTTCGGGTGCCCCACCAGCAATGATTGGTGCAGGTGTCCCTCCCATCTCGACGTCGGTCGGGGTGATCGGGGCATTGACGACCGGAATCGCAGCAGGTTCCATATCCGCATCGTCCTCCTCGTCCTCCTGCGCCATCACCCCCTCCTCGTCCTCCTCAATCTCTTCCACTTCCTCGTCGTACAATTTCACGCTCGGCGGTGGCTTGTTCGGCACGAGGTCAAAGTTAACGGAGGTGAGCGTGTCCGAGGACGAGGGCAGCCGGACGCCAAAGACTTCGGGGACGGCGGGGAGGGGCGTTGCGTTCGTTTGTGAGGCGAGGGTCATGAGGTACTAGAGATGCGTGGGTAGGCGAGCGGGCGTGGGGGCGTGAGCGGGGGGGCAATGCACCGATGAACAAACGGAAGGACGGTACACACCTCCTTGGGCACGCGGCCTCCAAGCTCCCACCCGACGCGCGCCTGCACTGCCAAGACGGCGTCGTCCATCTCGATCTTGACGACGCCGGAGCGTCCAGCATGTTCTGCGTAGACTTGGGCATCCGACACGACCTGCGTGGTGTAGCGGTGCGCGAACTCGAGGAGCTGGTGGAGGACGCCCGGTTGGGCGTCTTGAACACCGGGGGTGGAGGCGAGGAAGAGCGCGATTGCTCGGGCGGTGGGCGGGAGTGTCTCCGAGTTGCCCTGCGGTCGAGACATGTCCTAGTGTTTGACAACAAAAGCTGTGGGAACTATACAAGCTATTACAGTATACGTCCCAAGGCAACAACCGAGAAGAAACAGTACAGGTAAAGAACGAAGTTCGTAGAGATCTAGAATATAACCGAAATCCCCACTCATATCCAGTATTAATCAAACATCAATCAGCATACAAGACATGTTTTTCTGTACCCTCTAGCCATTCGCGCAAGTCCTGGTCACTCTCGAGTCCTATGAAGTCGTGGTGCAGACTATCGCGGTAGCGCAGATTGGATATGCTCGTGCCAAGGCGAGCCTGCACCTTGCTCATGAGCTCAGAGTGCGTCACCTTGGGATGGACGCGGATTGCGATCAAGTCATCAGTGACACGGTCAAAGATCTTGATCTTGACAAAGGCAATCTGGGGATTGCCCGCAGACATGGGGGGTGCATTCAAGTTGGTGGTAGCTGTGGAATGTGAACGCGAGCGGGATGAGAGGGATGGTTGAGACGAGTGCAGGGATGACGGTGACGACGTCGCGTAGTCTGGCCATTGACTACTTGAGATACCCGACCCGCGTGATACCCGCAAGACATTCGTGTGACCATTTGACCGTTCACCATGATGTGCTGACGTCTCCTCATTGTAATAATGGGGCGCATCTGGCGGACGAATAGAAGAGTGTGTATCAGACCGTTGGTGTACAGGGCCGCCTGCTCTCGGGAAGGCATGCAGAGGGGGAGTGTGTTCTTCCCCATAGTCCGAACCGTCGCTGCGCTCGTCCCTGTCGGATAGCTTCATCTCGCCAAGTGTATCGCGAACTTCTTGTTCGAATTCGCGTGTGATCTGATCACCGTGTGCGACTCCCACAGGGTCCTGATCCGCGCCATCAGAAAATAGTGCGCTGATTTCCTCGTAGCGAGGCTCGATGTCATTCTCCACGTCGCCTGGTTTTAGAGCAAGGAATGTGCGAATGAGTTGGTGCTCTAAAATGTAGGAGGCCCCAACGGAATTCAAGTCGCAAAGCTTGCGGATGTATTGGTCGAGCTCCACTCGCCGGGCGGCGGTGACCTTGTCATCGACTTTATCGGCAGGACCGGGCATGAATGGGAGAATGCGGTTTGAGCCGGGCTCGCGACCGGCCTCTTGCGGGAATGTTTCCAGGAGGCTAACTTGGAAATCATAAAAGTCGTTGTATGGTCTGAAGAGGACGAGCTGTTTGGCGTTGGGGAGGACGTGGGGGTCGAGAGGATCATAAGGTTGGAAGATGGCATCGACGCGAAACCAGTACTCGTCCATCTCGTGGTGGAAGGATACGACCTCTGCAGAGAGGAGGATGCCATCTGGCAAGGGGATTGGGGAAGGGGGGCGGGGGGCGGGAGGGGGAGTGGTGGGTTGGGTGGGGAGGGGGTGTGCGCTGGTCTGTGAGTACGGGCTGTCCGGGATCGAGTCGAGCGTATCGTCGATGACGCCGAGGGAGATGCTGCTCTGTTTGTAGTTTATCATGGCCTTTTTCCAGTCCTCGACCTTTGGGAGGTCGCCATGGTCTATGAGGGCATCTACATCGTCGATGGGGAGGTTGGATACGGGGTCGCGGAGCTCGACGAAGGACGCGGGGATGAGACCGGGACGGCCGAGTTTTCCGATGGGCTTTGCGACGAACCACTCGCGGTTTGACTGAGCGACGACGGAGATGGGATCGCCAGCCTTTGCGTCGAGCTCGTCGGCGCGCTCTGCGAGGAAGTCGTGTAGGACGACGGCGTAGAAGACACGTGTCTTTGAGGTCTTTGGGGACGGGATGGGGCTGAGTACAGGTACAGTTGATGCGCGGATGCTGGCGGGGGCGGGGATGAGGGAACGAAGGTGGGAAGGGAAAGGGGACTCACACGGAGGGACTCTTGAAGAACTCTTCAAAGTGGGTCTTTGGGACGAGGCCGCGTGCGCCTGTGACGGGGTTATGGGCCTCGTAGTGAGTTGTTCCGGGGTCGCCGGTTACGTAGAAGAAGTCGCCCTTTTGAAAGGGGAGTTCCTGGGGCGCGGAGGGGGTGTGGGGGGCGAGGGCCCGAATGACTTTCTGGGGTGGGAGGGACGTGGTCTGGTGTGGCTTTTGGATGGGGACTGGCGTGGATATCTGTAGACGGTGGGTGTCGCGGTGGAGGGACTTGCGGAGGGTCTTCATCGTGGACGACGACGGCGACCATCTCCGACGAGAGACGAGACATATCACCTTGTCACTGATTATGTAACTCTCCACCTTGGCCTCTACCGTCATGGCCGCAAGAAAACTACAGAGTACGACCTAGCTCATCTACACCCCCCACGGCTCACCCCACCCCTACAGCCGAGATCGACCGCACCCTCAAAAAAGTCTCAGAGGGCGTAGAGCTCTTCGAGAGCATATACGACAAGATGCAGGCCTCCACAAACCAGACACAGAAGGAGAAACTCGAAACGGACCTCAAGACACAGATAAAGAAGCTCCAGCGTCTCAGAGACCAGATCAAAACATGGGTCGCCAGCAACGACATCAAGGACAAGTCCCTCCTCCTTGAGAACAGGAGATTAATCGAAACCGTACGTACGCGTTTCATCTGGAGCCGTCATCGCCCCCGTATGCTGCTGCTCTTTCCCGGTCCGCGTCTGACCCCCCTCGTAGCAAATGGAAAAGTTCAAGGCCTGCGAAAAGGAAATGAAGACAAAGGCATTCTCCAAAGAGGGCTTGACACAGTCCGCAAAGCTGGATCCAAAGGCACAGGAGAAGCTAGAGGTCACGTCGTGGCTACAACAGTGCGTCGAAGACCTCACCCTCCAGGTAGAGCAGTCCGAGGCAGAGATAGAGGCACTGCAAGGAGGCGGCAAGAAGCGCGGAAAGGGCCAGTCATCGGCAGCAGGTCGTCTAGATGACCTCGAACATCTAAACGAACGCCGAAAGTGGCACGTCAGTCGTCTCGAACTCATCCTCCGCCTGCTCGACAATGGCTCCCTTACCACCGAACGCGTTCTTGCTCTCAAGGAGGACGTCACCTACTTCCTCGAGAGCAACACCGTGCGTACTCTCCTCCAGCCTTGCCCGCTCATTCTCATCATCCCACTAGGAGGAGGACTTTGACGAGGATATGGGCATCTATGACGACCTTCGCCTCGAGGAAGAGGAAGAAAAGTTCGGTCTCGCAAATGACGATAACAACGACGACAGTGACGATTCCGACGCGCATAGCGAAGGCAAGCCCTTCCATGTCTCCACTGGGCTTCTCTGACTTGGCAACAGAACCGCTACAGAGATCGGCTAAGAAACATGACAAGGACGAAGAGAGTGTCGCAAGCGGCAGTAAACGAGACGACAGTCCTGTTCTGAAGAAACCGGGATTACAACTACGAAGTGAGTTTCGAGTGACTTGTATGTTCCGTCTCTCAACGACTGCCCAGAGCCGTCGTTGGCAACAGAGTGTAAGTGCTCGTTTTGTGTCGCGTTCGCATCCGATATGACATAGTGCATCAGCGAAACCACCGCCAAATCCCAACTTTGCGCAACAGCCAATGTCCAGCATACTGAAAGTAGGCCTACCCCCACCTCCCCGTCCTCCAGCAACGTTACCTCCCATCCGATATGCTGCTGCTGCTGCGGCCGCCGTTTCATCGACATCTCCGGCAACAATGGGTCCACCAACACCAACAACGCAGGCAGCCCCAAACGTACAGACGACGCCCGCTCCGGTACCAACCGCCCCATCAATAGCACCTTCGCTATCCCAGATCCTGCCCGAGTCACAACTGCTGTCATCGCCAAGTCTCACTCACCCTTCGGTAACGAGTCCGATGCTGTCGTCTGCCTCTGTATCACATCAACCAGATGGATCATTCTACTCTGGACAAGATTCGCCTGCAATATCAGAGGCAGTTCCAAGCTCTGTGAGTGGTCCTGCTGCATCCTCGTCCCCACAGCGTACAACGCTGCCAAAAGGTATGCTGCGCAATCCCACGTGTTGGACATTAGGTAAGAGTATTTACAGAGCCTGCAACGTCGCCTATGCTGCCAAGGGCTGCTTCCCCTGCTGTCCCAGTACGTTTTTCGTCATCCACTCATTTGGAAAGAATGAAACTTGACGTGCGCGCGTAAGCAGCAAGTCGTATCTCCAGACACTCAACAGCCTCAAGCCAATGGCACGCCCCACGTAGCTCAGTTCACCGCACCACAACCTGCTCCATCTGGACCTTCTCCCCTTCCTCGGCAGGTTCAACAGCCGTCTACCCCAGGTGTTCCAACGCCGTCGAGCACCTCAGTCCAACCTCCCCAGTATCCTCCGGGCGTCAAAGCTCCGCCTTCTACCGAGCAACAACCGGCTGCACAAGAACAGCCTATGCTCAGACCGCCTTCAGTAAACCTCGCGCAAGCTCCAGGTCGGCCAACGACAACGACGTTCCCAGGATCCTTGTCAGATCTTGTC